>JAODAL010040281.1:0-37051 GCA_025379985.1 Phyllomedusa bahiana
TTTCACTGAATTTTGTTACTGTTTGGGGACCTGTCTCGAAATCAGTAGGGGGGATCGTACATGATTATCCTGGCCCCCCCTCCTCTATCTTCCACCTGTTTTTTCCATCTTTAAAAGGGGGGGTTTTAATTTATTGCATAATCTTGTTTTTTTTCTTAGATTTTCCATATTGTTGTTATCAACTGAAATTTTTTCCCTGATGACCCCATTTTCTGGGGGGGAAAGCGTTGGAAATTGGATATTTATGGTTTTTGATCATCTTCCTATACCTATAAATTCATAGTATTTTTGAAAACTAAAAACGTATTTTGTCTTTTGTATTTTTTTTTATCAAGACTTTTTTTTTTTGTGACCCATTTTGGTATAGTTTTTTTCTTTTTTCTTTAGATGTACAGGGACGGGGTTAGTTTAGGTTCCATGTGGGGGGCGCCTTATTGGGCGATTTCCCCATTTTTGAGGGACAGGCTTTGATGGGTTTTAAATTTGAGGGTTTTTTCGTTTTCTTTTCAATTCTTATTTATTTTTATTAAAAGTTATGTTTTATGTATTTTATTCTGGGTTTTACCGTAGTTTTTTTGGGTTTAAATGTTTTTCGCAACAGTCTGTACATTCATTTTCTAGAGCTATCTATTGCTTTTAAGTGCAATTTTGAGGTAAGCATGAGGTACAAGTTCACTTGCCACTTGGCAAAAATTGTTTTAAGGGGATACTTAATATGGCTTTTGCTTTGTTTTAGAAATTAGAAAAAAGCCGGAAATTAGTCTTGAGGGTGTGTTTGGATGTTTACACCCTTTGTAATGGTGGGACCTAATCGGGGATGAAAAAAAGGCACATTTGTATAAACACATATGTTTATTTTTCACAATTGCAATCACCTTACAGGTTCTATGACACCTCTTATGTAAAGGAAGCACAAGTCCATACAGTTAATTCCTCTAAACTATTTAATTGTTCTACCAGTGCAAATTTCCATTTAACTCTGATTTGGACTTTAGGGGGCAAATTTTTAGGTTTTATAAAAAATCACTCAAAGAAATTTACCTAAAACATGAAAAATTTCTGTTGATGGCAAATCCTCTTTGTCAGTTTCATACTATCAAAATCAAAAACAGACCACACAAGTACCTCCACCAAACTCCACTCGGAGACAGTCTAAGCACTCTGAACTTGTCTTCACATTAGATCTGGAAACAGTGAAAATGTGGTGTTCAGATCCCACCATCTGACTCCAATTCTGACATTGAGAAGTAGGCGTTGACATCCTCGGATACAGAGTATAGAGATTTTTTCATTTTAGATTTTAGAATATATTAGAATATTATCCTCGCTATCAGTATTGTAAGATACTTATATGAATAACTGTATTATAAGAAGTCTATGAAGCTTGTTTTCTTTTCTTAATTATGGTACTGCCCATTGGAATACTAAAGGATTATCACTTGAGCACATGATCTGATATAATGGTCCCTAATGGTCTAGCAAAAGAAATCTCTACCTAGAGTCAGTTTCCTGTCCCTATGATCTGTTTCTAATGGATGGATTCACAATCTAGCCACTAATTTAGCAGTGGGTGCGCCCATGTCCTATATAGATGAATGGTGGGTGCTCAAAATCAATTTCTCTATTGAACCCAAAGACCCCAGAATTGGCAGTAACTATCTGCTATACATTTTTGAATATAATGTAACTAGATTATATTTCAGTCTTTGGTTTCTTTCTGTGCATACTGAAAGCACCATTTAATGGATTAATAAATAGATTACATTATTTTATACATGCTTCATCCTAGTCATAACATCTGTGTATTAGTTTTAGACATGCTTAGTTACAAGGCAAATAAGACAGTTCTAAATGGTAACATACTGCATCTCTGCTGAAGTGAAGCTGAAACAATATTTTTTGAGCAAGCAACACAGGTGGCTGAGTCCTGGAAAGCCTTACGTTTCATTACCGGATTTCCTACTTTCTTTTGGCCACAATAGAAGTGTACAAGTTTATACAATTGGAAAAGAAGTGTTGCTCTGAGGTTTCAGTAGCATCAAACAATAAGTGGTAAGCTATTGGAGCATTTGTCTAACCAACTGTTACCCAAAAGTCCAAGTAAATGTTTGATCCATAACTTTGACATTTCCTACCATATGCTGACAGAAAATAGTTCATGCTACTTCCTTCCTGGGTTTCCTATTTGGCAATGACTTCTAATCAAACACTAATGATCCAAAAGGAAGAGCATTTCTACAACAATCTCTGATCACATAATAGCTTTACATATTGGAAGCAATTGGTATACTCTTAAATTGCCAAATGTTATTTACTATTACACGCAAAAGGTATAACATATGTTAATTAAACTCTAGACAAGGCTTATAGCAATGACAAATTAGCCTTCTTTATAAATCAGTAGAGACAGTTTTAATCTGATCTTCAGTCTATTTGGCTATGGTTCCACTTGAAAGAAAAAAAATACTTATTGCATTCATACATCAGGTCTTGCTGTCTGACACACCAAATAGTTCGTTGAATTCTGGTATTAAATGCTGATAATGTCTATGAGAAAGGTCTTAAGACCATTGATTCCTCTAATGTTTGAAAGTGGAAAAGGTAGTCTGAAGTCATGGTGTTACCTACTGCGCCATTTTATATAATCGTAATATATGATATTAGGAGCTAGTACACTTATATAATAAAATTGATTTTCTATATACGACTTTGCAATTCAAAATTTAGAGAAAGGGGTCCCTGCTCTGGACCCTAATCTATTAGCTAGAGTGGAAAGCAGCTTAAAATTGATTCTTGTACTTAAAAGGGATTGTCTAGTGAAAAAAAAATACTTGCTAAATAATATCTCTACCAATATTAGGCACCTTTTATATTACACTTTCATACAATTTTCTGTAGGCCAAATTTCATGCATGTGCCCCTAGTGTCCAAACTCTTAAAGGGGATTTGCCAGGACGCCAGTTACTTACCTCTTATCAGAACGGGAGTAGAATATAAACAAATCATGCTGAGTCATGAAGGCTGCAGGGGAGAGAGGGAGGGGGTGAGCAAGGAGTGGGATAAGGGAGAGTCTCAAAACTTAAGTGAAGCAATAACCCGTAAAAACAGTGGATTCTCAATACGCAAGGGCACAGGCTCATACACTGCACTTTCTTCCCTGTCCTTAAAAGCTCATTTTATTTTCCCTGTCATCAGATAAGAAGTGTTTTCACGCAAGCGCGGCCTGTCAGCCCTCGGTCGTGTCTAGTGTAAGCTTTTCAGGTAAAATAAGGGGGATTGAGAAATGCTTTTAACTCTAGAGTCTTCACTTTTTGTAATCACATATATTTAGAAAAATGATTAAATACCCATTTTGGAGGATCCCACGTCAACATTACATAGTGGCAAAACGCCTTTAACTGTGTGGCTTATGTTTATAGCACAATCATACCACATCACTTGTCCTGTGTCTTGAAGGAGTGGTTTGTTGTAGCACTGCAGAATAAAGTGGGAGTGTGTTTTGTGTCTAAAGTGTGTTTTTTGGCTTAAGTATGGGAACTTAAGATTGAGGGACTTTAGATTTTGGGAGTTTAGAAGGGAGAATATTGTATTGAATTATTCATTTATATTTTGGTATCTTTCCTATTTGTAACATCCCCATGAGTTCCATGATTGACAATGTTGTCCTTTGCACATCCTGTGCAATTTATGCAATCCTTAAAAAGCCAGTTGAGGGTGCAAACTACTATGTGAGATGTGTGCACACTGCACATTTTGAAGCCCAGATCCTGCATCTAAATGAGCAAATGGCAACACTGAGATCCATTGCCAACTTGTCTGCTGCTCACTGAGCAAGCACTTACTGGGGCCGATGCTAGCGAGGGATGGCAGCATGGAGATGCAGGGACATGAGAAAGCTAGCTGGGTGACAGAAAAAATGGCAGAGGGAAAAATGTCAGGGAGGCTAGTTCTGATCTGGTACACCCCAAATTTTCAAGATTGATGGATGAGTGGAATTTTGGTACAGACACTATCCCTGTCTGCTCCAGTAAGGTGGGAAATAGGAGTACAGAGCAAGCTAGACAGTTGGTGATAGTCGAGGACTCCATTATTAGGGCAATCTATCACAAAGACCAAGATCGTTTACCTGGGTCCAAGTTTGACATATCGCGGATCGGGTTGACAGATTACTGTGTGGGACTGGTGAGAATCCAGTTGTCAAGGTGCACATTGGCACCAGTGACAAAGTTAGAGTAGGTGGAGTGTCCATAAAAAAGATTTCAGAGACTTAGGCCAAAAACTCAAGGCAAGGACCTCCAAGGTAGCATTTTCAGAAATAACACCTGTACCACAGGCAATGCCAGAGAGACAGCGGGAGTATAGAGAGTTGAATAAGTGGCTCAAAAATTGCTATAGGAAAGAGGGATTTGGATTTTTGGAAAACTGAGCTGACTCTGTCTTGGCTACCGACTCTACGGTAGGGACGGGCTGCTCCTAAATAGGGAGGGTGCAGCTGTATTGTGAGACAAAATGGCCAGGAAGTTGGAGGAGTATTTAAACTAGGGATTGGGGCGGGGGGGGTGGTGGTGGTGGCAAATACACAGATAGCATGCAAGATAGTGAAGAAAGAGAGCTGGGAATTAGTTATAAATCAGGGGGTGGAGGTTGAGGGTGTAGTAATAGTTACTGAAGTTAAAAAAATGAGGGATAAAAAAACTTATAAATTTCATGCTGACCAGTGTCAGGAGTCTCACCAACAAAAGAAATGAAATAGAATTATTTATTGTTGAGGAAAAATATGACATAATAGGGATACATGAGACATGGCTAGATGAGAGCTATGACTGGGTTTTTTAACTTAACAGGCGTGTTCACACGGCTATTCACGGGTTTGTGAGGCCGGATTGCGCTCGCAAATCCGGCGTGAATAAGGGGCGGGAGGGGGGCAGGGCCGGAGTGCGGTGGGGGCGCCGCTCCCCGGCCCCATAGACTGTTATTATCTACGGCGCGTACGCGCCATAAATAATGTGCATGTCACTTTCTCCCCCTGTGGCTGATTCGCCGAGCGGGGAGGAGCGACGGAATCCACTGTTCTCTATGAGAGCAGTGGATTACCATAATTACTCCGACAGATTGGCGCCGTCCTGCAGCGCAAATCCGGTGTGGAGTACGGCGCCAATCCGTGGACAAATAAGCCGTGTGAACGAAAGGGGGGAGGTATATGACCTCATATAAAACCTGTCTGAAGCCAACACTATGGGAAGATACAGGAAACAAACGTGTGGAGTCATTATGTGTAGATATACATGGAGGTAATAACAATAATACAATTCTATTAGAGGGTCTGCTATAGGCCACAAAATAGATGTACTCCTCAGGCAAATAGATGAGTTAGCTCATCATAATGAGATTGCGATTATGGGTGACTTCAACTACCCAGACATAACTTGGAAAATTGAATACTGTGGCTGTCATAAAGGAAACAGGTTTTTGTCAATAACTAAAGATAATTGCCTTTCGCAATTAGTGTAGGAGTCGACTAGAGCTAAGGCCCTACTGGACTTAACATTGACTAATAGACTTGACAGAGTAATAAAGGTTCAGGATGGGGAGCACCTCGGAAATAGCGACCACAATATAATAAATTTCCAATTATCCTTCCTTTGTCAAGGAGCCACAAAAACATTGCATTTTAGGAAGGCTGATTGTTTAATCTGCTTAGAGAGGCCCTAGACCAATTGACTGAGGGGACAAGTGGTTTCAAAAATAAAAGAACAAATAAATAAATTGTGAGATCATAAAACATCTTAAGCAACCACACTGTGAGAGTTACATTACATTATGGATAATAAAATGATTAGAAACAGGAATAAACGAGTTGTGTGTGTTGATGTAACGTTTTACTACGAGGAGGCTTATATAATTGTCTGCTGGGTATGGTGGATAATATGGGCACCAATACGGGCACAGATTGGTAACACTTGGGTGGGTTGCGACAGTGCAGCACAGGATAGCAGGAAGGGCGTTGCTAGGGTTTAAAACATTCGGGGCACGGGCCCTTTGTTATCGCAGGTGAGTGTATGGATTCAGCGCTGTCCGCTAGACGTGCATCAAAGTAGGGCTCAGCCGTTGTTGAGCCTGCCTTATACATCCTTCATTGCCAGTTAGATGTTAGGGACATCCATATGGATGAATGGGGATAATTAAACCCGTCGCATATGCTTCCTCGAGCTGCAGAGACTTGCTACTTGACTACCTTGTGATGAGTTTACGACCCACATACACCATCTCCCAGCCCATTGTGGCCTACATGCATTTGTCCCACTTCGTTGTAACTCCTGCTGGATTCAAAATATAGGTATGCCCCTCAGTTTTTCTTCCCAAAATTTGGGGGCACAAAAGTGACTCTTATAGTCTGAAACATTACGGTTTATGTTGGTGATGTAGTTTTATCTCCTAAATGACACAGCTGTTTTCCATGTCTTTTTTTTCTTTTTGTCATCTATAACTCTCTTTTTTTTCATTTATGTGATAGAGCCCGTGTAAAGGCTTATTTTGGATGCAGGATGAGCAGACATTTTTAATGGTTACCCTTTTGGGGCAGTATATGTTTTTTTGATCACCTTGTATTCCTAATTTTATGTAGGCAAAGTGTATAAAAAAAAAAAAAAAAAAAATAAAATATAATTTCCCCTGGTAGTGTTTTTTTAATTTTTTTTTACAGCACTTACTGTGGGGCATAAACACGATTAACAGCAAGATACCCAATTTCATACCACTTCGAGTAGCCATAACTTTTTTTCGATGATTGGTAATGTACTGAGGCTCATGGGACTTTTTTGATTTGCTTTTAATTAAAATTTTCTTGTTCAGTGGGTTTGTATGAACAAAAATGTTCTTTTTTTTTTTAAAACAAAAAATTTGTAGCAGTGTTTCATGGAGGGAGGTTAAAGTATCTGTTTTGTATAGTCTGGGTTGATACGCTCACGGTGTGCCAAATATGTGTACTATTTTTTTTACAATTTTTCATTCCATGCATTGTGTAATGGCGGAAAAGGTTATATGTGTGTTTTTTTTATTTGTTTTTTGTTTTAAACTTTATTTTTTGCTCTTGACCACTTTAATAATCTGTGTTTATATACTGCAGATGGCCATCTACAAGTCTGTTACACCAGGAACAGTATATACACTAAATGTAACACAAGGGATAAATACTGGACATTGTGTTAAATACTTGTTCCTGTGTGGATATTACAGTTATATATATATATATATATATTTTATATACTAACACTACACCAATTATATATATATATATATATATTTATATATACATACAATACATAGACATACATACACAACGTGTATTCACACTGGGGACAGTATATATACTCAAATATACATACACCACCAGATAAGTATTATTCATGTATATACTTGTACATGTGTGTGGTGTGTGTGTGTGTATATTTATATATGTATATAATTATTTTTACTGTAATATACTCATCAGGAACGAGTATTAACACATGTCCAGTAATTTACCTGTGTGTTACATTTGTGTATATACCTGTCCCTATGGGATGTGTATACTAATATACTGTCCTATGTGACATGGTCCAGTATATGAGGCATAGACATGTGAGGTGGGGGCATATAGCCCCCAATCATGATAGGCACATAGTTTATAGGATAGTGGGTCACTGGGGTATTAGAAGCTCCTGGGCTGTTTAGGCAGCTCTGGAAGTGTGTCTTGAGTTGGAAACCGAAAACTCGTTCTGGTTTCCATATTGATGGGGGCCGACGATCTGCTTGAAGAGACGTCATAAGCAGGCTGGGAACCTTGCTGTAGGTGACTGTAGCTACGGGGGGAGGGGTGCCTGTTGCAGGGAGCACAAGAAGAGGAGGGGCTGCTCTCACTGCTCCCTGAGAGTGCTGAAGGCTCTGGAGTTGGGCGGAAGCTTCTCATTGCAGCGAGCAGAGAGAGTGGGGAGACTAACATTGGAGGCAGAGAAGGCTTTACATCCGGGGCTTCTGCCACCGAAATCGATACTGCCTAGCGAGCTTCTGATAGCCGGTGCTGGAATGGATGAACAGGGCATCCGCCAGGTGTTAGCCGTTAAAACGGATGGCACAGTCACAGGATGGTAGCAGACCTGGATATAAAGATCAGGTATTCAAGCTTGTGTGTTTTTGCAGGGGGACTGAAGCAGCGGCGAAGTTCAGCAGGGAACTGGTAAAGTGGTGAAAACGTACAGGATTTACTAGCAGCAATGCATTCAGCCAGGGGGTCAACGCTCTATGCTAAGGCAAAGCACAAGCAACAACGAACTGAACCAGAGCCAAAGGGAGGAGTTCCTTATGAAGCCAGGGGTCAGAGGTCACTGGGCAGAAAACAGGAAACACTGTTCTCTTTAAATGCTCAGTGCGAGTGCCGCGATGCGGCCCCTGTAGAGATAGGAAGCACGTGTTTGGTAATGTGTGCACAGGACACCAGTGGGCTGGAGGAAGCAATGGAGACTCAAACCTGCCAGCAGAAACAGCTGCAGGACTGACAGGAATCGGGATAGGTGAGTGACAAGAGCCAGGGACACTAGAGGATGCCACCGCAGCGGCCGGATCACGGGAGACACGGGCAGACCGACGGTCCATTGCAGGGACCGTGGCATGAACCGTGACAGTGGATCAACAGAGATGTAAAGAAGGCAATAAACAACAAAAAGTAAGCATTTAAACTACTTAAACAGGAGGGAAGGAATTTTTCCCTAAAAATTAGGACAGTTGGCTTCTACCTCATGGTGGTTTTTGCCTTCCTCTGTATCAGTACTATAGCACAATAGGCTAAACTGGATGGGCCGTACTCTACTTTTGCTGCCACTATAAACTATGTACCGTATATACTTGAGTATAAGCCGGGCATTGGCGGGGATCACTTCGGTAGATGCGACTCCTCTGTGAGTGCATACAGCTGAATCTCGAGTCGCCCATCAACATCCAAGCACTGCCATGGCCTGGACGCCAGTGGGGATTGTTTCAGCTGTATGCGACTCCTGGTAGCTCATACAGGTGAATCTTTGGTTACCCGTCGGTGTCCGGGTACTACCATAGCCCGGGAGCCGGTGGGGATTGCTTCAGCTGTATGCGACTCCTTGTAGCTCATACAGCTGAATCTTCAGTTACCCATCGGTGTCCGGGTACTGCTATAGCCCGGGCACCGGTGGGGATTGCTTCAGATGGTATGCCGTAACTCTGGAGAACACATTTAGATGACCTCTCTGGTTACCCATTGGCATCCGAACACTGCATGGCCCAGGCGCCGACGGGCTCGCTTCAGCTGTATGCGACTCCTGGGACCGCATACAGCTGACACTCCGGTTACCCATCGCTGTCCGGGCATTGCCATGGCCCGGGCGCCGGCGGGGATCGCTTCAGCTGTATGCGACTCCATACTCCACAATAGGACTCCGGAAGACCGCCACAGACTTGCAGCCTTCTGGAGTATTTAGCACAGGCAGCATGCTATGTCATCATGCTGCCTGCATGGCAATGTGATGATGGAAAAAATAGAGCAGTGGGTGAGAAAGTGTGGAGTATTTTGAATTTTTTTTATTAAACGCCTGCCTCTACCTGCCTATGAGGGACTTATACCTGCTATTGGGGGACATATAACTGCTTATATCTGCCATATGGTGGGACATTTCACCTTGCCTATACCTTGCATATGGGAGACTATATACATTTTTGTATATCCTGCCTATGGGGGCCCTTTACCTGCTTACTATTACTGCCGCCAAACTATGGGGGCATATGCCTGCTTATAGGTGACATTAAACTGCCTATACCTGCCTATAGGGGACATTATAACTACTATTATCTGTCGCCTATAACTCGCCTATTTGGGGGACATTAAACTGTGTATACCTTCCTATGGCTGAAATTAAACTGCCTATACCTGCCTATGGGAACATATACCTACCTATATCTGCCTATGGGGGGACATTAAACTGCCTATACAATTTTATTGGTATCCATTTTTATTTTTGAAATTTCCCACCCTAGGCTTATACTCGAGTTAATAAGTTTTCCCAGTTTTTTGTGGCAAAATTAGGTGCCTTAGCTTATATTTGGGTCAGCTTATACTTGAGTATTTACAGTAACTATATGTAACTTGACCTGATTTTAAAGTTTCATCTGGCTTAAAAATACTGTTTTCTATCTGGCTTCTAGCCCCCCATGCCATGACATACAGTAGATAAGAGCCAGGTACAAGAAAATATGATCATTTGTAACACCTTAGCAACACCTCCAACTTCCTCAATTTGCATAACCTTATGGTTAGTCCTTCTTGGTATTATTGCAATTTGAAATGTTAAAGAGTGTAGTATTACATAGTTTAAAACAATTTAAACTTTAAGGGGGAATGGTTTTTTTTTTTTTTTTTTTTTTTTTTTTTTTTAAGTCAAACACTCAGAGGGGGAAACAAAGGCCCTCAGGGTTAAAAAACTATCTGGGTTCTAACCCTTTCCCTTTTGTTGCCCTAGCAACCAATCAGAGTTTCCCCTTTCCCAATTTCATATATGCTCTGAAAAATTTTATAGGGAAAGCTCTTTTGGGTTGCAAATTTATAAAGATTTCCCCCCCCAAAAACCTGGGTGCACTGCCCCGGTATCCTAAAAACAGTTTTGAAATTGCACCAATTTTAGGGGGGCTTTTTAGTGCCCCACATTCAAATTTTTAAACGATTTAGGAATGCTTGGGGGCATAAATGTGTCTCAATGGAAAACACTTAAAAAAGGGGTTTGTGAAATTTTCTTTAAATTAATGGAATGTTTAAAAAAAACCCAAACAAGATGTATGACTATTTAGTCTTAGACAGTTTTAATAGATTTGGTCCATAGTTTTGCCTATATACAAATTATTAGTTAAACAAACCTAGAAAACATATTAAATCTTCCCCCAAAGAAAGACTAAGGAAAATTTTTAAATTTTTTTGGGTATTCTGTTTGGAGAAAAACTTGGGGGATGAAAATCAGGAACCCCTCATAGCATGTACTGGAAGTGAACTCTTTTCTGCAGTCAAGCATGCCTGAATCTGATGCCCCCAATATTGCTTTTGGGGTTTCTGGCAAAGATTCCCTGGCAAACTGGAAAATTTTTTTCTTGCAAGTTTGTTTCTTTTCATTTCCCTAGTTTTTTATTTTGGGTTTTTTTTCAAAAAATTTTTTTTAGTCTGCCCCTTATGAACATCCAACAACTTTTTGTTTTCCCCCTTGCCCTACCCTTCCTGCCTGTCCGGGGGACTATGGCCACCTAAACGCCCTTTGGGGGTTCCCAAACCAAAAGGCAAGTCGCGCCGGGGTTAAGGGTGGTATTCGCCCTGCCACTGAAAAGCCCTTTTTTTCCTCCCTTTTGCAGCGGCTCGGTAAAAACCCAGCGGTTTCCATCAATTTTCCGCCCCTGGGGGGTTTTTAATCCTTTCATTTGCTTTGGGCCCCGGGGAAATCCCACTCGATCGGGCCCTTTTTACAGTTGATCGGGCCATAAAATCCCCCCAAGGGTGCCCTTTTGCTGAGCTTTTTTGTTTTTCCCCAAAATTTGAATCCCCCATTTCCACAGCAGTTCACTAACAGACAAAAGCAGTTTAAACCAACTGACCGCCTGATGAGAGTTTCCCACCCTGCAGAAACCACCCTTCGCCTGGGGCCCCTTTATCACACCCTGAAACTCCAGGGGCGCCAAAGGGCCCCCCAAAACTAGGACTCCCCAAAAAAAATTTTGTTGGAGCCCCTTTAAAATTTTTGCAGGGGGTTCTTTTAAACAGGGCTCCTTTGCACGGGAATTGGGGTTAACCATTTTCAAAACCCAAATGATCCAAGGGGGCCCGTTTGTGGTCACCCTTTTCTCCCATAAAAACCCTTTTGGGCAGGGGGTCATTCCCCTCTGGGACGGCTTATCTTCAGACTTTCTTAGTCAAGTTCCACAGCATCTACGAGGAATCTGCACATGTGTCTTTGGCTAAAACCGCCCCCCGGGAAACCTCCGTAATTTGGGACTCCTTTTCCGGGAGAAAACTGTACATTTCCCAAAACCCTCCCCTTTGGGAAATTTGTCCGGGAATTTAACCCCAGCCCACTTTCAAGAAGGGGTCTTCTAGAATTTTTAAAAAAATTCTGTCCCCCCGGCCCTTTTGGTCTTCCCGGGAGGAACTTATCTAATTTGCCAATAGTATTGACTTGCGCTTTACTGAGAGACAGGAGTACCTCCATCATGAACTTGAACCAATCCGTTCCATTTATTTAAACCCCATCTTGATGGGGGTTTTCCCAAAAGGGCCTCTGCTCCCTTTTGTGGAAGCCCCATGCTTGGGGCAGAGCCCATTTTGACTCAAAAAGGGAATGGTCCAAATTAAAAGTGGGAAAATCTGTCCCTTTAAAACTGTGCCAGTACAGCATTACCGCAGTAATTGCCCGCAATGTCCTCAATATTCGGGAAACTCTCGCACCTAGGTTATGTGGGAGAGGGCGCCCCTTTGGGTTTTGAATAATTCCTTCCCACTTCTAAACAATGCTGGTGAAAATTTTTTAAAAGGGTTCTGGAATTTGTTTAAGTTCCTGTTTTTCGGGAATTTGGGATTAACGGGGGAATTTCTTTGGATGCTTACTTTTTCCCAAATATCCCCTCTTGAGGGGCCACCAAAAAAACCTCTGGGGGATCTCCCCCCATTAGGGGAAAAACTTCTAAGTAACTCCATTCTGTACTGTAAAGAATCAGTGTCTCTTTATGTGGAGGCGCTACACAAGGAGAAGATCGCATTACCCCGTTGTTCCTCAGCAATTATCCTGGGACTTCCATGTCTGCAGTGCCATGCCCCTATGCTCAACTGGAAGACGGGCAAATTCACACATTGGGGGGAACAAAAAGGGCCCAGCATTGCGTTTGTGGCCCCGGGGGCCCTGGGTCCCCTCACTTCTCCACTGATGCCCATTAAGCCTTTGGGTGGGTTTTGCCCGCTCCATATAAGGGCTTTTCCCTATGTCTTCTTTTTTAAAAAACAGGGTTTAAATCCTGCTGCCCCCCCATTGTTTGTATGATTGTCCAAAAGACCCGAAAGCCCGGGTTTCTAGTCCCCCCCAGGGGGAAAAGTTAAAATTGTTGACCATGCCAGAGACTCAGGCCATGGCAGCCTACATACGAGAGAACCTCCAGAAGGGGTTTATCTGCAAATTTTTTCTTCTCCCGCAAGTTTCCGGGGTTTTCTTTTTTGAGAAGACGAGGTTTTACTACGTCCTTGTAAAAGACTAAACATTTACTCAAAAAAAATAACCCTGAAAAAAAATTAAAACCTTTGCCCCTTGTAACCCAAACTATTTGAGAAACGAGGGAAAACATGGGAAATTTCTGGCCCTAAAACTGTTTCCCCCCCCCCCCCCCCCGGGGGGAGTGGGCCCCCCTCCTGGAGGGGGCCCCGTCATTTGGTCAATATATTACCCACCACAAAAAAACTCTTTTGGGCCCCCAGATGGTCAACGTTTAAATCCCCCACCAAGCAGGTGGGCCCTTTTCTTTTTCCGTTTCGACTTCCCTTTAACCCCCTTTCCGGGACTTGGGAGGGGAGGGAAAAACAAGGCCCAGCCCTTTTCCCTGCATCTATGTTTTTGGGGAAAGGGGGGGCTCCTATGGTATTCCCCCCCAAAAAAAACCCCGATCTCCGCACTCTCAAAAGCCTTCAACTGTTTCCCCGGGTAAGTCTTATGTTTCACTCCCGCCCCTCGGAAAAAAAGTTTCTAAAAAAAGGGGACAAATTTCTCCTGGGGTACGAAAATCTTGACAATTTAAATTTTCAGTTCTTTTTTGGGTTTCCATTCTTGTTTAAAAACATTAAAGAATTTTGTGAATCTTTTTCTAAATTCTTTCCCGCCAAAGATTTCCTTTGTCTCAATCCAACAGGGCCGCTGAAACCCGTGGTTGGGCACTGAACATTTTTTGAAGATGTTTTCACTTCGTACCCTTGCCTAGGTTTGCCCCCAGCTCCCCCTCTGCCACCCTTTTTCCCCTTTTCCTTTCACATCTTACAGTTCATGGAATTCCCCCGGGATTGTCTGGATCAGGGGGCCCCCAAATTTGGGGTCAAGGGGTTCTAGTTGCCCCTTTGCTCCCAAACTTTAAATTTAAAATGGACTTCTCCTTGCTTACCATCCTCAAAACAAATGATCAAGTCTTTTGGGGGAATTTCCTGCACCAATTTTTTTTTTAGGGGACGTCAAGATACCCGGGGCCAGCTTATTGCCCGGGGGGGGTTTGCTGTAAATTTCCCAGTTTTTGAGTCCTTTTTTGTCATCTTTTCTGTTCTCTAGTATAATGGACAAAAATCCCCACCCCTTCTCCCTTGTCTTCCCTTTTCGATTCCCCGCTGTGGATGATCTGGTCCGAGATTTGAAGGCCATCTGGAGCGACACACATACATCTCTACAATGCTCATCTGCCCAAATGAGGCCTGGCAACAAGAAAAACCCTCTCACCGTCCTTTGCTCCTGGTGACAAAGTCTGATTGTTGTCAAAATACATTTGTCTGAAGATCCCTGATTACAAGCCTACCTAACGACTTTGTACCGCGTACACCTGCCACTGCAGGCAAGTCGGGGCAGCGGTAGTGAACTGGGGGTCGCCTGCCACAGCAAGACCATTCCGTCTTGTGGCGGACTGTGGTGAAAACCAGCGGCTCATTAGACTCCGCTCCCTGATGCAGCTTACTCCATTGCCTGCGGTGGTCCAGTGGATGCACTCCCTCCGGCCATTAAAAAATGCCTCCTCTTGCACAGTGAGATCTGGACACAAATGCTCCTATTGACTACAAGGCTGAAGCAAAATGTGGGTGTTGTGGCGACATGGCATGCCAGGTGAGACAGCCAAGATAGCTGATAGCACTAACCATTCTAACTATTGCTGGTGACTGCTGCTGGGTGAACAGTGGCAGTCGGACTACGGAGTATTTAATAAACATATTATGAGAGGTTTCTAAGTCTCACTGAGTAAGGGATGTTTTAACCAAATTTAGTTAAAATGTGTTCATTAGTCTTGGAGTTCTAGCTGATTATTCCAGATTTTTAGCCAGTAGAAGATATCTAGAGATGGAATGTTTTCCAGTGACTTATTCTGATTGCCATATTTGGCATCAGGAATGTATTTTTCTGCTAAAATGGGGCAATTGGTATCTGGTAAATGGTTTAAGAGTTTTTGCTTTATATTGAAATAATAGATTAATGGATTTGATTGGTTTGTGTCCTTTCCAACCTTATCGGATCTACGTAAGTAAATCCATTACTGCTGCTCACAATACAATAGCAAATCTGATCATTCATATTAAACTAACGTTCTTTGTTGATTATCTCATATCATCTGCTGGCATGTCTGTGTCATCATGTAAAGATTTATCATCTACTCGTCAAGGTAATGAAGGTTTAATGTGGTGTGATATCGTAGTTTATGAAATAATAGATTTGAAGTAACTGTACAATGTTATGTCACAAAACAACAAATTAGGCCTCCAATAGAATTGTTTTCAGTGTTTGTCCTGCATTTATGTATTTTTTTTAACCTTGTTGCATCCAACATTTGGTGACCTACATATTTGTTTGCTTTAATAGAAACTTTAAGAGTAAATATCTTTAGCCTTGATCACAGATATGTTAGTAGGGCTGAGGGTCTGTGTTCACATCTCTTCTTCAAGCTGCTTTGTGTTTGTCCTGTTTGAAAAACATTTTCTAAATACCTTTTAATGTTCCCAAAACCATTAGTGCTGCCGAATATAGATGGACAGGAAGTGCATGTAAAATTAATATTTATATACCTAAGTTTATCTGAGTTGAAAATGATAAGCTTAATACTTTGTTTAGATCCGCTTTGCACCTATCTGTATTATTACAAGTTATGGCCACCTGTGCAGCTAACATTTTTGTATTGCTCAAATGCATCTTAAATTAAGAAATTAAGTAACTTTGTATACTATCTTAACTAAAAAATTGTTTTCTTTTTAGAGACAATGTGATTTTGCAGTCATACTCTTTTCCAGCAATCCCTTAAAGTAGTTGACTCAATATGCTGTTTTACAGAGCTACTGCCGGTGATTCTATAGCAGTGTTTGGCATATCCTCTATGCTACTCCTTGCTGATCGTGTTACAGTGACATGAGTGCAGGGGGTTTGTAATATGGAGTGCACAAGGCTGAAGATCTCTCAGGGTTAAAGCTTGTCAGTATATAATGTAAATAAGCGTCTGTATTTCAAGATAAGGAATACGACAAGGAGTGACTTCACTATCCCGACCACTTCTTCAGTCAGTCAGTGATTCTTCTTTCTAAAGTACATGCATAGATATTATATAAATGCACACAAGCCTCTTATTAACCCTACATCATGGATATCTACATCATGGAGATCCCATGTATAGTGCTGCTTTACTTACAGGCTCCTGGAGCAGCTGCAAGTATTGGAGACAACTGCAATCCCAATAGTTTTTCCTCTTAGATGATGCAATCAAAAGTGACCGTGGCACCTAAGCAGGTGGAAGGGGTTCTCTCTGTCAACCCATTGACCCTCTGAGATGCGATCGTGGGAAGCTGATGGGTTGTCGTAATGGGGTGAGCCGGAGCAGCAGTGGAGAGCATGGGAGGAGTAGTTACGCATGGTCACAGTGGCTAAACTCACCACACCTCTCAAGCTCCTCCGGGCATATCACAGTGGTGAGGGGGTCTGCAGACAATGAGTGTCAATGGAACTTCTCATTACTTCCCCCAGGACACACTCTAGATGTAATCATCCTTAACTGCTTCGATTTTACTGGAGGTGTCCATGATGGTGTGGTGCAGATAAATAAGGCAGGAGTCAAGATGACAGACATATCACTTCTCCTTTACTCAAAGCGGGGTCTTGGAGACACAGCATTAGCCGTTCACATAGTTGCTTTTCCTCTATTAGTGGACATCAATTACCATGAGGTCTGCATAGGGATGGAGTCTACCTCATGAACTCTTTCCTGGTGTCCTCTGTCTGAAATACTGCGCTTCCTTCTTTTAGTTTTCTTTCTCGGCAATTCTCTTACCTGAGTGGCTATGAGAAGGAGACAGAAGCTGGTCCCCAGGTACCATGAGGCCTAGTGTTGTCTTTTCCATCTGATGAACCACATCCAACCTAATTACCCAGTAATATTTATATGCCCTTGTTTCCTAGGTAACTTCTCCTCTTCCCTGAGTTGTGCAGTACATTGAAAAGGTTGTCTCACTACCTCAGTCCTGTTTTCTCAGTTTCATTTTTGAATTTAGGGGCATGTGTGCTGGCTTCACTGGCTTCTACTGGCTACTATTGGCCTGCAGTGATGAGCAGCTGAAGACACCAGGTCTGTAGCTATAGCGACCAGCGCTGGCATCCTATCAGGAGAGATCAAACAAGTCTGTAGCTATAGCAACATGAGGATCTGATGCAGCCTATACAAGAGGGGATTTGTAGGAATAGGAAGGACGCTGTTAATGGACACATATTGCAAAATGACTTGTTTTTGCCAGATCTTTAACATAAAAAGCAATCCTTGTAGTGAGACAACCCCTTTATCCTTTTAAGATACACAAATCAGCTTAATCATCATGACTGCACTTTTACATATACAATATAGAATAACCAATCTTCACAAGTTCAGAGTTCTCTTGGAGGTCAGCAACACACACTTTTAAAACATTAGACCCAAATCATACTGCATATAAAACAGTAATACAGGACAACATTAGTAGTGTACAAACTCCATCTGCTCCTGTATACTACAACAATGGCTAGGGGTCTGTTAAAGACCCTCAGTTCTGCCATCTTATTACACCTTAGGCAACACCTTATATGATAACTGACAAAAATAATATGCTACAGTACTGAAGTATTATATTCTGTAATACCGGTAATCCAGCAAAATAAAAAAAAGTAATAAAATCCCTGAAATAAAATCACCTTTTGCTTTTTGATGCTGCTATATAAAGTAAAAAATAAAATAAAATAAAACTATACAAAACATACACATATTTGATATTTCTGTACATGTAACCACCAGAATTATAACACCATAACAGTATTTAACTTGCTCGGTGAACACTCAAAGGGTATGTTCACACAGTACAATACAGTAAAATCATTTACTAGTCCAGCACTCATTGAATGATGATTTTAACATTGTATTTCTTGTAAGCCCCTCAAAGAAATGACAGGTCACTTGTTTTTATGGGCGTATATTAAGGGACAAATGTATGGAAGTAGGCGGATCGAAGTGCATTTTTGCATCTATTTTTCAGTGTCAAATGCACCTGAATGTATGAAAGTGGTTTTTGTGCGCTCATATTTAGTGTCTAAAGTTCACCGCGCCTTGCCTGTGTGTTTGGCGCATTATGAAACTTAGGTGCATAAGTAATGCGCCAAACATGTGTAAAGGCTATAGATGGCTGGAAATAAAAGAAAAGTCATTAGAATAACATGTTAGTGAATAGAAACTATGGTACTGATCTTGCTTGGTGAACTACAGGTCCCAGCCAGACCTGTGGTGTACTGGTTCTTGCTGTAAGTAGAATAAAGGATGAGAGCAGCAAAAATAAATTTCAAATTTAATGTAGTAAAAATTAACATCTGAACAACATCATCAGTGGGTTATTTAATGTAAAATTAGTTTTAGATTCTATTAATTTGAAATCCATTTTTATATGAGATATTTTTATTTTTTTGGAATATTATATATTTAATAATAATTTTATATGATAACATTTTTATTAAATATTTTAATATTTATTATAATTATCATAAATTACTTTTTATTATTGTACTTGTGTAAATTGAGAAATATTGGTCATTTTTTTCTCTAACAGTAAATCCAGCTCCACTTTGACTCCTCAGGCTCAGGCAGACCACATTAAAATAGGTCTGCCTGTTCGAGTAGTAATACGCCTAGTTTTGCTAAACCACATTCATATACAGTGGGTACGGAAAGTATTCAGACCCCTTTACATTTTTCACTCTTCGTTTCATTGCAGCCACTTGGTAAGATCCAAAAAGTTCATTTTTTTTTTGCTCATTAATGTACACTCTGCACCTCATCTTGAAAGAAAAACCCCAGAAATGTAGATATTTTTGCTAATTTATTAAACAAGAAAAACTGAAATATCACATGGTCTTAAGTATTCAGACCCTCAGTATTTAGTAGAAGCACCCTTTTGAGCTAGTACAGCCATGAGTCTTCTTGGGAATGATGCAATTTTTCGCACCTGGGTTTGGGGATCCTCTGACATTCTTTCTTGCAGATCCTCTCCAGTTCCCTCAGGTTCAGGGGCATAACTACCGGGGTAGCAGACGTAGCAGCTGCCATGGGGTCCGAGCGCTCAGACGCAGGAATGCCCGCTGTTAGCAGAGCACTCTGCTCTGCTAATCAGCCTGCTAGGCGCAGGAGCTGGCCCACAGTGCTAACGTGGGCAGTACGCGCTGCCCGTGCCGAGCACAGACTGGCCGGGAGCTGAGCTACGAGGGATTTCTTATTTTTTTATATTAATTAGCCCTGCCTGCCTGTATATAGCCCCTGCCTGCCACTATATATAGCCCGGCCTGTCTGTGTATAGCCCCTACCTACCTGTATATAGCCCTACCTGCCTGTATATAACCCCTACTTGCCTGCCTTTATATCGTCCTGCCTGCCTGTATATAGCCCCTACCTGCCTGTATATAGCCCTGCCTGCCTGTATATAGCCCTGCCTGCCTGTATATAGCCCTGCCTGCCTGTATATAGCCCTGCCTGCCTGTATATAGCCCTGCCTGCCTGTATATAGCCCTGCCTGCCTGTATATAGCCCTACCTGCCTGTATATAGCAACTACCTGACTGTATATAGCCTCTGCCTGCCTGTATATAGCCCTACCTGCCTGTATATAGCCCTGTCTGCCTGTATATAGCTTCTACTTGCCTGTATATAGCCCCTACCTGCCTGCCTTTATATCGTCCTGCCTGCCTGTATATAGCCCCTACCTGCCTGTATATAGCCCTATCTGCCTGTATATAGCCCCTGCCTGCCTGTATATAGCCCCTACCTGCCTGTATATAGCCCTACCTGCCTGTATATAGCCCCTACCTACCTGCCTTTATATCGTCCTGCCTGCCTTTATATAGCCCCTACCTGCCTGCAAATAGCCCTGCCTGCCTCTATATAGCCCCTACCTGCTTGTATATAGCCCGTGCCTGCCTGTATATAGCCCTGCCTGCCTGTATATAGCCTCTGCTTCCCTGTATATAGCCCTGCCTGCCTGTATATAGCCCCTACCTGCCTGTATATAGCCCGGCCTGCCTGTATATAGCCCTACCTGCCTGTATATAGGCCCTACCTGCCTGTATATAGTCTCTGCCTGCCTGTATATAGCCCTACCTGCCTGTATATAGCTCTGTCTGCCTGTATATAGCCCCTACCTGCCTGTATATAGCCCCTGCCTGCCTATAGCCACTACCTTCCTGTATATAGCCCTACCTGCCTGTATATAGCCACTACCTTCCTGTATATAGCCCTACCTGCCTGTATATAGCCCCTACCTGCCTATATATAGCCCCTGCCTGCCTGTATATAGCCCATAACTGCCTGTATATAGCCCTGCCTGCCTGTATATAGCCCCTACCTGCCTGTATATAGCCACCCTGCCTGCCTGTATATAGCCTCTGCTTCCCTGTATATAGCCCTGCCTGCCTGTATATAGCCCCTGCCTGCCTGTATATAGCCCCCCAAAGTCCTGTCTTCCTGTATATAGCCCTCCCCCAAGCCCTACCTGCCTATATATAGCCACTATAGCCTCCCCAAAGCCCTGCCTATATATAGCCCCTATAGCCCCCTCAAAGCCCTGCCTGCCTATATATACACTCTATAGCTTACCCTTTGCCCTGCCTGCCTGTATGGGCCCCCTATAGCCTACCCTAAGGCCTGCTTACATGTATGACCCCTATAGCTACCTAAGCCTTGCCTTAATACCTATATGGCCCCTATACCCTGCCTGCCTATCTATATGGGGCTCTATAGCTATTGTAACAGAGTGTCTGGACTGGTCATAGAAGGAAGGTACATCTGCCCAAGATACCTTATGTCTGCCAGGTAGCAAGCAAACCAGGAAGAGACATGTCAGAGATCTATTAGATCTCTAGATGTAGGGTTTAGTAAAACCCATTTGAAAAGGGCTGGTTTGCTGGAGGGGGGATAGTGGGGGTTGGGCCCCACTCCACTGGGCAGCCCGGTCTTGGGCTGCCTGATTAAGTTCGGTGCGTCTGCCTCATATAAGGCCGGAGCTGCAGACACTCACTCTCTCAGCCTGGGACAGGTTCATTGCTACAAGCCTGGGGGAGCAGTTATGTATGGTACGGTGACACTGATTTTGTTGGTGACTGGTATTGGGCCCCAGCACCGTGTTAGGGAGGATTCTCCTGATGTTTAGTTAGAGCCGGACAGGCATAGGATTTTGTTTTGTTTGTTTTGTTTTTCTATAGCACATGCCAAACAATAAAGCTGACTGCGGTCAGTTTTAAATGAACTTTTTGGTGTCATTTGGACTTCTGTGCCTGCTGAACTGTGCCCGTCTACCCAGGAGACGACCACCCCGCTACCCAATCCCTTACACTATCTAAACTCTGCCTATCTATACGGGGCCCTATACTCTACTTATACCCTGCTTGACTGCCTATATGGGGCCCAATAGCTACCCAAACCCTGCCTATGTGGGGACCCTATTGCCTACCTAAACCTGGCCTATATGGGGGCCCCTATAGCCTATGTAAACCCTGCCTGCCTAAATGGACCCCATATAGCCAGGTTGCAGTGAGGGAGGTGCTGGAAAAGTGAGGATTCTAAGATATTTGTGTCTAAATCTCCAGGGACAAGTGGATGTAGAAGTCATCATGGCGGTCTGGACCGGATGCAGAACAAAAGGGAAAGTCAACGACTTATCAGAAACGTCACCTGTGAGTCACAAGATGTAATTGGACTGCAACCACTTATATGTCTGCAGAGGCTGTGTACACTGGTATCTACAACTATATGGTCACTATAAAGTGGTTATATACAATCTGCATAGCCTGTGTACACTAGTTTATACCACTATATGGTCATTATATGGCAGTATTATTGGTCTTTGTATACTGATAAATAATAGTCTAGGGGTATTATTCAGTCACTATGTGGTGGTAATTTGTGGTCATGTTCTGGCGATATAATCAGTTCCTTATGTACTAGCGTTATTGGTAATATTGGTCTGGGTATAGGTGGATTTGTTTAGTAGCAGTATGATAGTGAGAAGTATGGTGAGGTATTTGCCCCTTGTATTATCTACATTATCTAACTGTATGTCCTGGTAAATGTTCTTGATCGGGGAGGCGGCGAGGGGAGGGGGGGGGGGTAGGGGGTCCCATCCAAAAATTTGCTATGGGGCACAGGCTTCTCTGGTTATGCCCCTGCTCAGGTTGGATGGTGAACGTCTGGCTGGACCAGTCAAGAATGGTCACAGAGTTGTTCTGAAGCCACTGATTTGTTATTTTTGCTTTGTGCTTAATATCATTGTTTTGTTGGAAGAAGAACCTTCGGGTCCAGTCTGAGGTCCAGAACACTCTTGAAGAGGTTTTCATCCAGGATTTATTACTTATTTCTCATAGTCTGGGAGTCCTTCATGTGTTTTTTTTTTGCAAACTGTATGCAGGCTTTCATATGTCTTGCACTGAGGAGAGGCTTCTGTTAGCACACTCTGCCATAAAATCCCGACTGGTCGAGGGCTACAGTGATAGTTAACTTTGTGGAACTTTCTCCCATCACCCTACTGCATCTCTAGAGCTCAGCCACAGTGATCTTGGGGTTCTTCTTTACCTCTCTCACCAAGGCTCTTCTCCCATGATTGCTTAGTTTGGCTGGACAGCCAGGTCGAGGAAGAAGTTTGGGACGACCACAACTCTTCCATTTTAGGATTATGGAGGCCATTGTACTTTTAGGAACCTTGAGTGCTGCAGAAATTCTTTTGTAACCTTGGCCTAATCTGTGCCTTGCCACAATTCTGTCTCTGCACTCCTTGGGCAGTTCCTTAGACCTCATGTGCTCTGACATGCACTGTGAGCTGTGAGGTCTTATATAGACAAGTGTGTGCCTTTCCTAATCAAGTCCAATCAGTTTAATTAAACACAGCTGGACTCCAATGAAGGAGTAGAACCATCTTAAGGAGGATCATAAGGAAATGGACAGCATGTAAGTTAAATATGAGTGTCACAGCAAAGGGTCTGAATACTTATGACCATGTGATATTTCAGTTTTTCTTGTTTTATAAATTTGCAAAAATATCTATATTTCTGTTTTTTTTTCTTTCAAGATGGGGTGCAGTGTACATTAATGAACAAAAAAATTAACTTTTTGGATCTTACCAAATGGCTGCAATGAATCAAAGAGTGAAAAAATTAAAGGTGTCTGAATACTTTTTGTACCCACTGTATGTGTTTAATATTATGAGTATGGTGTGCCACACCCCCAGAAGGCCTCCTCATGTTAGACGTATTAAAAAGTGTCGTTTTACGAACAATGTGACTAACATATTTGTTTGGCACATTAGACATCGTAGCCTGCTCACATTTGGCACATTTTACGACAGAAAAGGGTGAAAAACCCGATTATATATGTCTCCCTAAGTGCCAAGAAATACAAAAGAAAGCTGCCTCAAGCCATTGCACATTAAAAGTACAGGCTTGCAAGTGAAGGTGTGCATGCCTCAATACGCTGTGTGAACATACCTTAAAAAGCAATGGAAGAACGGCATCGCCAAAATATGGATGAAAAGTGATCAAAAAGTGACATGTACTCCAAATTCGTACCAGTAAAAGAAGTATAACTGATCCTGCAAAAAGCCCTTCCACAGCTATATGGACAGAAAACAATGAAAAAGGGTGTCAGAATATGTCAACACAAAAGATTTGTTTTTAAAAAAGTTTTTATTTTGCAAAAGTAGTAGATGAAAAAACAACACAACAACATATAAATTGGTAAAACTGTAATCAAAGGTTTACTGAATGTAATTTAAAAATATATATATGCAATTGGTGACATGTCCCCTACTAGAATAGACATTTTTATTAAAGATATTGTACAAGTAGGTGCCATAATTATTTGCACACATTCTTTTTTTTCTACATTTTATATGCTGGGTGTGCTCTTAGTGAAATTCCTTGAATAAAGTTAACATGTAAATACAATATTTTCTTTTATATGCTTCCTGTGTTCTTGAGCTTTGAATAGTTCAGGTCTTGCGATTAGTATAGCTGAGAGGTAAATGTTCTACTTCTAGATGCAAATCACCGCTTTGTAAGTTGTTCCAGGCTTGCCCTTGCCATGCACTCTTTGCAAAAAAACCATTAATGTTTTCTCAGTCATTCAAAAACATTTTTAATGCTTTTTTTTTATCCTGCACCTATAAATTGAGTTGTTTCATTGTGGCATCCTAATGTTTTATAAAGTGTGTGAACAGTTGGAGCAGGTTTAGCTGGAGTCTGCAATATTCAATGAAATAAATGTTTTTTCAAAATAATATTGCTTTATTTTCTCCATTATTACAAGTTTTCTTAATGGCTTCTTAAGCTCCAGAGAGGCAAAATATATTAACTGTCATACATATTTCTATTTATTTTCACAATGAGAAACAAAGATGTTCTATTGTGGCTAGCACTGAAATGTAGAAGGTCAAAGTCAGTCTGTTAATTGAAAAAACACTTGCTGGTTGGAAACGGGCTGAAGCTTTTATAACACACTCCTGTGGATATTTTCTAAGACAGAACCTTCATTGCCTGTAGTCCAAGGGATATGATGGAAATAATATATCAAATATATGGTCATACAATAAGTGAGTAGTAAATAAGGAAAGCCCAAAACATTACAGGCCTGATCAGCATTGTGTGAAAGTTTGGTTACAGGTGATGTTTGTAAAAGCACACAGAAGGTGATTCACAAGCAGTCCATAATATCAAATGTATGAAAAAAAATTATTTATAAAAAAATAGAAACCTAAAATGTAACACTTCTCACCTACAGATGTAGCAAAGTCTAGCTTGACCTTGATATCACGGCTTTTTGTGTTATCTGCTCTCATGTGTAAACAAAGCCATTGAAAAGCATTGAGGAAGTAACACTCTGTGCCGTGATATCATGGTGTGTTATCTGTTCTTTTTAGTTCTGCTACATCTGTATAAAGATGTAATCACCTAGCAGCAAATCTGAGTACAGATATAGCAGAGATAAACTTGACAAATGACGCACCATAATATAATGACACAGTTATCTTAACTTTTTCAATCTTTTTTAATGGCTTTTATTGGGAAAATAGAAGATATAACACGGAAAACGGAGATATTACTGTCAAGATAAGCTTTGCTACATCCCAATTCAGTCATTACATCAGTTGCAATGTGAGTATTTCTTCTCAGCTAAGATATCGTTAGCTAAAGCTCCTATAAATAGATAGGATGGGCTGTAGACAAAAGCCGAATAACGAAATCAAAATGACTCCCTTTTCTCAGGACCACCTCTCCTGAGACTGGTCGTACTGTAAATCTTAAAGGGAACTCATCACATTGAGCATGTTATCTCATCTGTGGGCATCATGTTATAGAGCAGGAAGAGCTCAAGACTCAGTAGAATGTGTATTCACTTAAATACCTGCTTATTCTGGGTTAAGGAGTCCAGTGCACAATCTAATTATGATTGGCAGTCTTCCTTGTATGAGTGTATGTACAGCAATAATGGTCAATCACTGCTAACTCCACCTACTGGACTCCTTTAATCAGAATAAGCAAGAATTTAAACAAAGTACATGTTCTGCTAAATCTTTTCCCACAAAACTATAAATGCTATAGTTCCTGCTCTGTAAATGCTATCAACAGCTCACATAACATGTTCAATGTGACAAGTTCCCTTTAACCCCTTCAGGACGCAACCAATTTTGGACAGAAAGATGCAGAACCGTTTTTCAAATCTGATGTGTCAATTTACGTGGGGATAACTTTTTAATACTTTTACATTTCTATGTGATTCAGAGACTTTTCCTGTGTCATCCTTGTTTATTTGTGAAAAATTATCAGTTTTCAAAGTTCAAAAAAATTTCCATAGAGGACTGATAGCTATACCTCATAAAATAGTTTAGAACTAGCATCTATCAAATGTGTTCTGTACATTGGCATCATTTTTAAATGCAACAAGTGTTTCTGAATATACCTCCCAAACGAGACTTGCAGTGCAGACAACACCCGAATCCGGCTCTTATAAAACGAGCAATCTTTATTGAATACACCAAATAGTGGAGCAGTACAAATATGACGTTAAAAAACGCTTAAACCCGCTAACGCGTTTCGGGTTTTGTAGCTCATCGGCATTCATCAAGCTGGTTAAATAAAGTGACAGATTTATATGCTAGGTCGTTATAATACAAAATATGTGAACCTTCTTTATTTTTCAGCTTTTGTGTGGGGACTGGTATATGGTAATGGGATCAGGACGGTGTACTGTATGTGTTTTCACTTTATTTTTTTGCGTCTAACATTTTTTCCACTTTTTTATATTCTCACACTTTTTACACTTGTCCTCATAGTTGGCTTGACCTCAGCAATCTGCAGATCACTGTTATCACTCATGAGGGTATGTTCACACGGCGTTAAAATACACCTTGTCGTTCATGAGCCGTTTTTGGATGCAATTACGGCCGTAAAGTGACGTCAATTCTTGAGGCGCTTCTCGCTCATAAAATCCCCTAGGAAACAATGGGGGATTGGATTTTTCAAAAATAGTTTCAAAATGTGCTTCAAAATACACGTTTTTTTTTAAGCAGATTTGGAATCTGGTATGGAAGTGTAAATTTACACTTCAAAAAACGCTTTGTGAACTTACCGTAAGGATATGTCTACACAGCACTGGATTTTGGTTGTTTTTTTCCGAGGATTCAGTATTTTGAGTCTGTCGATAATCTGACCATATCCACTGCTGTGCAGCCTTCAATACAAGATCCGTGCTGTAGTCTATACAGCACAGATCTTTTACTGAGGGAAACCAAAAATGAAAAACGTCCGACAGAATACAGAACATGTTCTATATTCAGCGAGAACGACGTCAGATTCTAGTAGCCCAATGTACTGAGCTGCCAGAAATCTGAAATGCGACTGGATTCTTTAGACCAAAAAATGCACAAGAAAATGGCAGTGCGCCGTGGTCCAGCGATGTGAAAATGCTATGGTAATAAAATAGAATTGAACCAGTCACGAATATCCAAGGCACAGAAGGCAGAGAAACAGTTGAATTCTTTATTTAATCATCAAAAATTTCTTCCAGAACTATTAGCCGCAAGGGTAAAAACATACATCAAACAAACGCCTTGCTGACGCGTTTCAAACCTAATGATTCTTACTCATTGGTTACTAATGGTTACTATGGTGGCGACATCACAAACAGCCCAGAAGCCTTTGGACATGATCATTTTTTTTTTTCCGAATCACAATATGAACTACAGCATGGACTTCCTATTCAAATGAATGGGAGATGGCTTGCACACAGATTTTAAGGTGGAATTCGATGTAGAACATATCCTTATGGATCAGGTGAAGATGCAAGACAGTCTGAAGGATGACTCTTTACAGGACTTACAATGAAGGCAGAACACCTCAGGTTTGAATTCAGCCTAAACTTAGCTTTTATTGGTTAGTCATGTTCAACCTGTTGTCGAAAATGTTGCACAAGTGACCAAAAAGAGACCAACTAGCTTTGGCTAATTTAGCTATTGTACTCTCTTTGTTGAGCAATACTTCCTGACACAATACGTATCATTCATATGGACCTTGTTATTTAAACCATATTATTTTTATGACGCCATATAATATAACAGGAGATTGGCAGCTTTAGTGCCCTAAATAGAACATAATGTCCAAGAAATAATGTCCAACAATTTTGATTGCGTGAAAGCAACATCATTCATGGAGCCCATATAATGGCACTTAAAGATGGGCAAAGGAAATTATTAATGCTTACTGTGGGGATTACAAAACTTAAAGTGATTTTCTCACTAACATGTATGAAAAGGCAAATTAAGACTATTACCAAATACATTACTGCTTTAGAGATAAAGAACATTTTATCTACTACTAGTGCACACAAGTGTACACTAGGTTACCACCCATCTCTCCCTGCTCTCTCTTATCTTTCATTGATCCAATGGCCATCAGCCAGTCAGTCCAACCATGCTAAGTCACTCCCTGCTGACTCTTATCACAAGCACAGAAGCTTTGTTTACCCAAGCTAATAACAAGTTTTAAGCCTCAGAGCTCTGAAGCCTTGTACGCTGCTATTTACAAACCTCCAGAACTCCTGTCACTCTAATAGAATCAGTGAGAAACAGCAGAGCTGATATTCCTACAATGGTCTATCGTTACAATAGTCAGGAACACTAGAGACCATGAACTATTTCCACCTTCCACAAAAAAATGCAACCAGTACTTACTGCAGCTCTGAGCGAGCTTTAATTATTTTCTCCTGCTAGGTTTAGGAGAATTACTCTCTTAAATTTTAACACCTACAGATGTTCAATAAGAATTATTTTAAGACTTATTCAGGTGAGTATCTTGTTAGAGGACAAATAACCTATAGTTGAGATCCAGCTTACCAACACTTGACAGTACATTTTGCTCCAAAATGTCTTGATAATTTATGTACTCAGTGGCAAGGTCTTCAAAGTAATGCCACAAATCAGTAAACTTTCTCCTCCTGATGATCTTGATTAAAGGGTTTGTCCGGTACAAAATAATGATATTCCATTGGGGCTAGGGTGGTCCAATAAAGAAAAAAAATAATACTTACCTAACTGTCCCTTACGCTTCCGCTGCCGAGCTCCTGTTAATCTGCTCCTCTCCATTTCCGGGTTCTCATTCCAACATAGAGGAGAGGCTCACATATATATATATATATATATATATATATATATATATATATATATATATATTTATTTATTATATATATTTTTTTTTTTTTATCAGACAACTGCTTTAATTATCATTGATTTTTATGGTTACCTACTTTCTAATCTCAACAGACAACATTTTTTTTACCTTCTTTTTTGGTGTTTAATGTGACACATACTGTATTCATTCATTTCTGAAAGGACCAAATGAATGATCATAAGAAGGTGCATGGCCTAATGTTGCTTATACAGTACTGTGCAAGCATTCTAGGCAGCCGTGAAAAAAATGCTGCACAAATACTGCCAATCAGATACTGACCATTAGGTATTCCTTCACTTCATGAGGGATTGATATTTGTAATGACCTTATGTTGGCTTTTTAAAGATCAGAATTATGACCTACTTTGGAAGATAGAATAGAATCAGGAGTCAGCATATCCAAAAGACAGTTCTGCTTTTATTCTAAATCCCTTAAAGTCATACAATAAGGTGGAACATTTTGCTTGTTTAACTTGAAATACTTATCTTGAAAAAAGTGTTGCTAAACTGAAGCGTTGCACCTGATGGATTAAAAATAAAAGAACTCTTTTTCGGAGATGCTGATGTCTAACTCTACTCTTTTTGTTGACTATTGTGATGGGTGAATGCTGATCTATTATGGTTCTCTAGAGTGAAAATGCAATGTCCATGCTCCACATAAGCAAAAGTTAAAACTTTACTTTGAATAAATACTTTTAAAATTAGCAATACAACAAGTTCTCAAGACGCACCTTAGTCATTACGCTATGACTAAGGTACTTTACTGAAACGCATAATCGTCTCACGGACGATTGTATTGCTAATTTTAAAAGTATTTTTTCAAGGCCAGGTTTTTACTTTTGCTTATGTGGAGCATGGACTCTGGATTTTCACTATTTACTTATCGGAGCAGGTGGAGCTCTGGATCTTTCTGCTCGTAAGGATTTGAATATTGCGAATGGGGGAGCCAGTTCCTTTTCTCTTTTTTCATTATGGCGGTCTGTTGCATTCTGAACTGAGGAAAAGGTCCCAACACTAATGAACTGGTGTATCCTAATACCTGTATTTTATTACTGGGATAGTATATGGAGATATCCTTTTTAGGAGATCACAAGTATTTTCAATTGTCTTTGGTTTGTCATTTCTAAATATATGATACTTTTTTGCATAAGGTTTTATGCTAGTGCATCTCACAAAATTAGAATATCACTGAAAAGATAATTGGCATCAACAATTTAAGTCAACTAGAGAAACCCATATATTGTATATTTGTGAGCCCTATAACAAATAAAAATATTTTTTTGAGATGCACTAGTACTTGTGATTTTGTTCTTGTTTATTTGTAGTTATACATGTGTACTTGCTCACAAATTGCATACAATTTCTTATACAATGGTGTTTTTTGCTTATCTATACTTTGGATCCAAATTTATTCTACAATAGGACAACAACCCCAAACATATAACCAATGTCAAATAATTTTCCTGAAAGTGCCAATATGGCCAACAAAGATCCCTGATCTCATCATCATAGAGTCTTTCTGGGATTACTTGAAGAGACAGAAGAACTTGAGTAAGCCTATACCTACAGAAGATATATGGTTAATTCTCCAAGATATTTGGAACAGCCTCCTTGTTGAGCTCCTTCTAAAAGCTATGTGCAAGTGTACTTAGACAAATTAACGCTATTTTGAAGGCAAAGGGTGGTGATATCAAATATTGCTTTGATTTGTATTTCTTTTGTGTCCATTCACTTAGCATTTTGTTAAATTATACAAATAAACTGTCGAAAGCATTCTTCGGTGTTTTAAAAGCCTTTACTTTGACAGCGATTTTTCCATGCTGCCTGCTTAAAGCTTTTTCACTTAGTACTTTTTTAGCATTCAAACATACCCCAGTGCTTTACAGAGATAGTCACCATTCACATCTTTCCTTTTTTTTAAATGGAGCCCAGCCAAGTTTCTACATCTCAAGCACATGTATAAACATTGAGGATAATTTCATAGCCAACCAATTAACTCAGCAGTATTTTTTTGGACTGTGGAAGGAAACTCAAGGACCTGGAGGAAACCCACACAGACACATAGTAAGAACATACAAACTATGTCCTTGGTCGGTAGTGTTAGCTCTTACACCACTGTCTATCTTAGCAGACTAGCGCTTCTCAACCTGTGAGATAGCCAACCATGTTTGGTGAGTAGCAGATGGGGAGATAATTTTGACAAAAGTGACCATTAGCTGCCAACTGTTAGAAATATACAGGATAAATATTAGCTTGTATTGAAGTATCATGTTATGGTGTTCATTCCCTGTCTGGAGTCATTGCCACTCTAATATGTTACAATAAAAAATGATTTTCAAACTGTCCACCAAGGCATGATTATATAATGTAGTCACTCCATAAACACTTTATACATTACATTTTCTCTACACTTTAGGAAGTGATGTATTTATCTTTTAATAAGACATCAAAAAATAAAAAAGGCTTTGAATCCATTAAACTCACTAGCTAATCTGTTTTCATCAACCTTCTTATGTTACAAAGCATAACAGTAATAAGCTCAAAGGTAAAGTATGAAGAGCGAGTGATGGTGGAGCTAATCTCGATATACAATGTCACAGAGACATCACACCTTGTCTCCTTTTCCGTGTCCTAAAAGACCTCCTTCTCTTTCCTTAGACTGGGTTTTCTAATTAGATTTGACATTGACATTTAGTGAACTATAACTGCATTTCTTATTGCATTTTTTCAAGAATATAGACCTACCTTATTGTATTATTCTTTTTTAAAAATCCATCTCTTTGCGAAACGCTTTAACCAGCTTGTAACCTGATGAAATGTGATAATCTGCAGTATATGTAGTATAGAGCACAAAAATAACAGGTAACACATACATGTAAAAAATAAATAAAAAGGAATTTCAGAGAAAACAAATGAAAAAAGATAATATTTATTCAGCAGCAATGTAAAATTAGAAATGTTTTGTTTTTTCTACAACAGCTATATCACTTAAGTCAATAAAATGTAATTTTCATGTAATTATTGTGATTTTAAGGTCTCATAGACACTGGCATATTACGGCACTCATAGATCAATAGTAATACTGTAGCTTTTGTTGATGGAACCTGACCTTGTTCGGTTTGAAACTGGTTTGTTTGAACCTGTGAAAGAATTTGGGTTCAGGGTGCCCTAAACTCGACTATAACTGTAACCCTGCCACAGGGCCATTTCTAATGGTGGGCAGGGTGGACAACCACCCAGGGTGCCGAGTGCAGTGAATGGTAGGAGGGCGCTGTGGGTGGTCTGGTGCCCCGCTCACACTAAGAAACAAGCCTGTTACACTGGAGGTTTGTGCGAGTCTACAGTGTCTTCAAAAGGGTAAAGGACCTTAAAGAGTGAAAACATTACAGTCACATGACTCCTGTCTTGAAGGTACTGCAGCCTACGAGGCAGGACAATGTGGTGAGTGGAACTTGCAATGTGTTCCCATAGACATACATATATACACTCACACACACATATATACAAACACATACATATATACCCACAGTTGAAACCAAAAGTTTACATACACTATATAAAAAGACTATATAAAAAGATCAGACATGAAATCAGAATAAACCTTACCCGTTTTAGGTTTATTTAGGATTACCAAAATTATTTATATTTTCACTCTGAAAACCCATCTCTTCAGGATTGCCTATAACATACAATAATCCTGCAGCCACTGTGCTACCCCACAAACATGTCTGACCCTCACCTTATGTCTCCTTCCTCCTCCATTGTAGATTGTAAGCCATTGTGGTCAGGGTCCTTTCTCCTTCTGTACCAGTTGTAAGTCATTCATCACCACCACTGTAATTGTTTGGCATATGTTATGCATGTAACTCCCCCCACCCCCTCTTGAATGTACAGCGCCATGCAATCAATGGCACTTAAAATAATAATATATATATATATATATATATATATATATATATATATATAATATATATTATATATATATATATATATGTGGGAGTTTATATATGTATGTGTGTGAGTGTATATATGTATATGAGAGTGTATATATGTATGAGTGTGTGTGTGTGTATATATATAGTTGAAACCGGAAGTTTACATATACTATATAAAAAGACACATATGCATGTTTTCTCACTATTTGACATGAAATAAGAATAAAACTTACCCGTTTTAGGTCAATTAGGATTACCAAAATTATTTATATTTGCCAAATGCCAGAATAATGAGAGAGAGAATTTTTAAGGCATTTTTATTACTTTCTGCAAAGTCAAACGTTTCCATACATTTCATTAGTATTTGGTAGCATTGCCCTTAAACTGTATGACTTGGGTCAAATGTTTTGCATATCCTTTCACAAAGTTTCTCACAATATTTGGTAGGAATTTTGGCCCATTCCTCCTGACAGAACTGGTGTAACTGAGTCATGTTTGTAGGTCGCCTTGCTGGCACCTGCCTTTTCAGCTTTGCCCATAAATTTTCAATAGAATTGAGATCAGGACTTTGTGATGGCCACTCCAAAACATTGACTTGGTTATCCTTAAGCCACTTGGTAACCAGTTTGGCATTATGCTTCGTGTCATTGTCCATTTGAAAGACCCATTTCTGCCCAAGATTTAACTTCCTGGCTGATGTCTTGATATGTTGCTTCAGTATTGCCACATAATCTTCTTTCTTCATGATGCCATCTATTTTGTGAAGTGCAACAATCTATTTTGTGAAGTGCAGCAGTCCCTCCTGCAGCAAAACAACCCCACAACATGATGTTGCCACCCCTGTGCCACCCTGGGATGGTGTTATTAGGCTTCCAAGCTTCTCTCTTTTTCCTCCAATAATAACAATGGTCATTATGGCCAAATAGTTCACTTTTAGTTTTAAGAGACCATAGGACATATTTTAAAAAATGTAGGCCTTTGTTCCTGTGAGCATTTGCGAGCATTAATCTGGCGGTTATATGTTTCTTTTGGAGTAGTGGCTTCTTCCTGACCTTTCAGCCCATGTTGATACAGTACTTGTTTCACTGTGGATAATGACCCAATCTCACCAGCTTCCACCAGCATCTTCACAAGGTCTTTTGCTTTTGTTCTTGGGTTGATATGCACATGATGGAACAAAGCACGTTCATCTCTGAGACACAGAACTTGTCTCCTGCCTGAGCTGGACATTCCCATGTTGTTTGTACTTGCATATAATTGTTTGTACAGATGAACAAGACACCTTCAAGTACCTGGAAATTGCACCCAAGTATGATCCAGACAAGTCCACAATGTTCTTCCAGATATCTTGGTTGATTTCTTTAGACTTTCCCATGATGTTACAAACAGAAGCAGCGTGTTTCTGGTGTGCTTTAAAATACACCCACAGGTGTGTCTCTAATTAACTCAGATGTTGCCAATAAATCAGAAGCTTCTATGACATTACATGACATCATCATATGGGCTGTCCCAAATTGTTTAAAGGCATAGTAATTATAGTGTATGCAAACTTCTGACTTTGCAGAAAGTAAGAAAAATGCCTTTAAAATTATCTGTTTTATTTTATTCTGGCATTTGATGAATAGAAATAATTTTGGTAATCTAATTGACCTAAAATGGGTAAGCTTTATTCTGATTTCATATCAGATAGTGAGAAAAACATGCAGATGTGTTTTTTATTATAGTGTATGTAAACTTCTGGTTTCAACTGTTAACTGGAGAATAGATCAAATCCAATTTTAGGACCATCATATTTCATTTTAGTGGGTAACAGTTTATTTCTCCTGCTGGCCTCCATTTTACGAGTATTTATTAAAACTCCCTTCACCAGTAGCTTAGATTGAAAAGCATCTTGTTCTGAACAGTCACTACACTTCCGCTTTTTGGATTGTAACCACAGTGATGTCACAAGTAGTGTTGCTCAAATAGAGCCCTGATTGGCTAAAAACTAGTTCAACTGAACCTCTGAAAAATTATGGAGGCCCTAAACCTAATTTTTTTTCTGTAAAACAGACTGTAAAATTAACACTAACTCTAACCTAGGATTAGAGATAGTGTTGTTTCCACGCTTTTAAGGGTTAACTTTCCATTCCTTGCCATCTAATGCAGCCAAACTTTTTTGGTCTGGTGTCACCTCATGACTAAAGGTGCAAAGTCATGTTCAGTGGACACTGAACCTACTCCTACCCTAGTTTAGGACTAGGGTTAATTCTTGGTAGTTTGTTTTTATCAAAATTACGTTTGGGTCAACCCAAACTGAATTTCTTGGATTTACTCTGAACTTGACATTCACCCAAATCCAAGACACAACTCAAGAAAATGGAGATTTAGAGCTGGTTGTCCGGCAATTGTTTTAGTTCATTCATTTTCCACCTGACAAGTGCCTAATTTCGTAGCAAGTTGGAGGATTCCCTATTGAATTATTACAACTCAAAACTAGCTTTCCAATAGATTTTTTTTGTTAAAAATGGCACAATAATTTAAAGCTCCTATAACTGAGCACATTTTTCTTTGGTTAGACTGGAGAGTTGCTTCAATAGCTTCCTGCCAGAAATCTTGCACATGATATCTTACAGCATTCTATTCAAAGTGCTTATTAACTTTTTGTTACAAAGCCTTTGTTTTTATTGAATTATTACTACTACCTATGTACTTGTCCAGACGTTTTCTTTCTACATGAACATTTATAGCTTGCCAATTGTAGTGAAATCCACTGCTCTGATAACTTAGGGTCTGTGTCCCAGTTCTAAACCTGTGTACTCCGAACTTTAATGGAAAGTCTTCTTTAATAAATGTAAAGCTAGAATGCTCAGACAGCCAGGCAAAAAGAACAATGCCATTCATAATACAAATACACCCTGGGCTATATTTTCAGTCAAAAGCCCACTCTTGTATAGTTCATGATGTAACAGCTAGTGAACTCTAAACAAACCAAACAAGGAGGTATACCAGCAGTCACAAGAAATAATAATATAAAGTGTCAATCAAGAGAAGAAAGATCCAACAAATGGACAGCAGTTGAATTGTGACAGGTGCACAGCTGGTGGAGATTTCACATATGAGTTCAATCCAGAAACAAGAGAATAATGGTAATAACTGACCCTAACTATCCCCATATCTTCCTATAAAACTCGCCCCAGAACCTTTATCCATAAAACTGACCCTAAATCTGTTCCTCAAAAAATTTTCCTAAGCTACAACTTACCCTAATATAGATAGCTGCTCTAGGACTTAGGACAGGAACTAGACAGGATTCAGGACAGGAAATAGACAAACACCAAACTGATATTCTCAAAGACTACAAACTTGAGAACTTGACCAAATGAAACTTTGACAAGAAACAACAGTACACTAGAACTTGCTACTAGACTAGACAACTAAACTAGACAATACATTTCAAGAAACCATAATTTTAAATATCAAGACTAGACAGGAGACTTTGAAATATACTCTTCAGTCAGAATTCCAGATTTAAATGAGCTTTACAAATGCTAGAAGTAGTGTCACATCTGTTGTTAGGGCGTTAATGGGGCTTTTTGTAACCCCATTCCCTTTTTGACATATAAAATTATGTTAAGTAATTTAGGATCGTGCTAGGCTGTGATTCACATAAATTTCCGCAATAATTCCTCCCTATCATGTCTGACACTGGTCTGTACATGGTTCTAGCTTTCTCTGACTGCATTTATTGTGATTGACTGGTTTCCTGCCACACCCGTCTGCTGCTGCTGACTTTGTGTTGAGCGGCAGGTGGATTAGACGAGGAGTGATTGACGGCCAACTGCACCCCTCAGGCTGTGTTCTGGATGTCAGGGAGCCAGTCCAATCACACCTATTTAAGATCCCTCCTGCCTTGAGTTCCAGTGACAGTCTTGTTTTTAACTGGTGTGCTCTTTTTCTATAGTCTTGTTTTGTATTGATTTTTGTGCCTGTCCTCTGACCTTCCTTTTGCCTTACAATTTTGTACTGTGTTGCTCTCTCTGGCTTTTGTCCTGTTCTGTCTGACCGTCTGTATTGTTTGTCTGTTGATTGTGTTTACCCTTTCTCAGGTAGGAACAATT
>JAODAL010040282.1:0-37049 GCA_025379985.1 Phyllomedusa bahiana
TTTTCAAGAGGTGTTTGTCATAAACAGAAGAGTACAAGATTCTTGAGGTTTTCCTTCAGATATTTTACATTTTGCTTGATCACTTTTTCTCCTTCTCACACTTCATTCTATTGAAATTTGAAATTTGAATTTAAAAAAAAGTTGACATACCATAGAATAGACGTAGGAATAAAAAAAAAATTTGAAAGGTCCAATATCCAGCAAAAACTCATTTATCAGGGTTTTAGGCTCAAGTTTTTTTTTTCTTGGGACATCTGCTTCTCTATCCATGCAACAGAGACAAAAATGGAAACAGATGTGTGTGTCAAAGTTTCATTGTGTAATACCGGAAGTAAGTCAGAGACAGGATGGAGGGTACAAGGCTCTTGCAGGGCATACAGAAATGGTGTATGTATCCTGTCACAATGTTGTATAGGCATATGTTTATGTAGCCTTACTTTGAATGAAAAAACTTCTGTGCGACTTAAAGAATGGAATCCATCAGAGAGACAAAGCCATCATTAAAGTGCTTGTGACAATGAGCAACATTTGTATTAATGTTAAATATGTTTCAAAGCATAGCTTTCACTATTAAAACCTTGTGATATGTCAGATGTTTTATTAATAGGAGTCCAGGGGCTGAGACCCGAGACCTCCACCAATTAGAAATGGAACCCCAAACCATTAGAAATTCTCCCTTTTATTTTAGCATAGATGGGTGCCCCAACTCCCCGCCCCCCTTGATCAAAACTTCTGGTATTTCACTATGACAAGGTTTATTAAAAGGGTAGTTACCCTTTAAGAGAACTCTTTTAGCGCACATTTTAGAAGAAAATGTTTTTCCGAAATGTCACCTATTTGGCATAATATAATGTGCTATTAACAAAGCATTTTAAATGACAGATAAAACGGGTGATGCTTGCTTAATATATAACCTGTTTCTCAAGCAAGGCTGCCAAGATCAGAGCTTACAACAGAAACATGCTTCACTTTTGAATGATAAATATCATAATGTCAAACTTGTGATCCCAGAACTCTTAATAGCCACATAAAGGAGAAACAGACAAGTCCTAGACCAGTAAGTGGCAGACATAAAACTCAATGTATTCTCTGAGTACTGGCATCAGAACCCATCGTAAAGCTTAATCTTCAGAACATTTGGAGGCCATGGGCAGCACCAGCAATCACAAACTGAAACATTCACAATTGCAGAAAGTTTTAGTAGTTTCTGGCATGCACGTACAAAGCAGCAAGGTGACAGAATATCATTTGACAAGTATACTAACACATCATGAGTGTATGCCCCAACAATATGGATCATCATACTGTTTGGCATATGGCTAGGTTTGATACTGTTTTTTCGTAAGTTTTCCTTATTGCCAATCTATGTAATGTTATGAAGAAACAAGGCTTTGATTTGTGAAATTGTCTGTTTCTTAATATTTTTTTAGACTGCTGAATTAACCCTGTAGATTGCGACGCATTATCGGCAATTGTTCAATTAACAGGTTTGTGAAATTAGGAGGATATACTAGCAGAATTCTTTCAAACATGGCATGTTTTAACTTCAAGGGGAGTTTTATGAAGCAGACTATTGCTACTTTCTTATGGGCATTTATCCATCTAGTCACAGAAGGTTAATTGCCTATATTGATGTAATCACCTATCTGGATCAGTATTGAGCATGTTTGATTATCAGATGAACAGTATATAGTTTTTGACTCTTAGAAAATTGGGCTTGTTGTTCGCAGATGGTAGAGGCTACATGGCAGAAAAGAAGACTAATTAAAAGGAACCTGTCAGCTATGGCGTTTCAAAAGTACAACACCGGGTCCGGGTTTGAGGAGAAGCCGCCACTGGGAGGAATGAGTCCATTGTCTGACTTCTCTCTGTTAAACTGAGGGGTGTACCTAAAGGCTTATGTTTCCTGGTGCAAAGCTTACAGTTTGGCTCTATATACCCAGAACTAATGGCTTGTGACTAATATCTTTTTAACATGTTTCCTACTTGGCGTGACAGAGGTCTGTGGTGTACAGTGCCACAAACAATTATTTCTACTTAAAGGGATTGTCCAGAAGAAGAAGAAAATTCATTTGAAATGGGGTGTTGTAAAAAAAGTAAAACAAGTTATGCAGTCATAGGGCTTTATGTATGAAAACTGTTTAGCAGTAAGACTGTCTCTGTTGCCCAGAGCAACATTTTTCCAGAGAACCTTTATGAAATGAAAGCTGAGCTCTGATTGCTCGTGGGCAACAAATGAAAGTCTTGAATTGGCTAGGATAGTTTTCAATTACTAATAAGCCCCACTAGATGTTCGCGCCAAAATAAAAAAAAATTATTTGTGGGGGTAAACAGGAAAAGAATTCAACAGTCACAATGTTTTTGGTGTTTAGTTTTTGTTGGTGTTTACACATGAAAGTTTAAGTACAATTACATGCTATTCTAGAGGTCAGTATGTATACAAGGGCCAAGAAACATCTCCACACTATCACCTAATTTTACCACTACATAGTGACTAATATCACCCTAATGTTACCGACCAAACAAAACCAATATTACCAATAACATACAAAGACCTAATAATTCCAACAAATCATGACCAAATAATACCACCACAAATCACTACCGTATAGTGACTAATGGCACCATACTGTTACTGACCAAATCAATATTACCACCACTCAGTGACCATGTAGTAGTATATAACAGTTGTACACAGGCTCTGCAGAATGTACAGTATATTACCACAATACAGTGACCATATAGTTGTATATAATAGTGTACATAGGCTCTGCAGAATGTACAGTATATTACCACAATGCAGTGACCATATAGTAGTTTACCAGTCGTACTTCAAGAAACTCTGCAAAGATGTATAAGGGTATTGTTAACAACAAAATGTTTTAACGCACTTACTCCCGCCGGCCCCATAGACATGCATTACTCGCTACAAGGTATTCGCTGCAAATAATTGACATGTCACTAGTGATGAGCGATTACGTTGACTATCGTCATCGGGTCGATAGTCGATATCAGCAATTGTCAATAAGATATCCGATAGTCGATAATTGATTATCGCCGACTGTCCATTAAAGTATATGGGGAGGTACTAAACCTTAATTTTACACCCATGAGGGATTGGAGAAGCTGGAAGTAACATCCACAACACAAAATGTATAGTTGCTACATCTCTAGGCAATAGACAATTAGGTTATAAAAGACACAGAAATAATATCACAGGACCATTCACTTTCCCTGTCTTGGCACCACAGCATGGACCCTAAACCTGCATGACCACAACATTAAAAAGTGCCAGAAGGCAGTTATGATTTGAACCATCAATTATTACTTGAAACTGGAACATTGAACTATCCCTGTCTGGACACAGCGAGCACATGAGCACCCAAACCTGCATGGACCCCAGATATAAAAATAGTAGCAAGAAAAAGAAGTCTTTGAAAACCCACCTTTTTAGTTCTGAACTGGGACATTGGTTCCTATACGCTGGTCCTGGCGTCCCACTTAGCCATGACCCCCAAACCTGCTTGCACCCCCCAATTTAAAAAGTGCCGGAAAGAAAAAGGAGTCTATTGGAACCACACATTTTATGAACTGGACATTAACTATATCTGTCCTGTTACCGCAGTAGACTCATTAAACCTGGCTGACCCCCAGATTCAAAAAGTGCCGGAATAATGGAGTCTTTCAACCACCTTTTGTAGTTGGCAACTTGGACATCGACCATCCCTGTCCGGGGGTCCACAGCATGAGCCTCAAACCTGCCTGACCCCCCAGATTTAAAAACTGCCGGAAAAAAGGAGTCTGTTGAACCCCAATTTCTAGTTTTCACTGGACATTGACTTTACCTGTCCTGTACACAGGACATGAGCCCAATCCTTGCATGAACCCCAGATTTAAAAAAAGTGCTGGTATAAGGAGTCTTCTCAAACACCATTTTAGTTGCACTGGACATCTAGGACCATCACTGTCCCTGGGCCACCAGCATGGCCCAAAACTGCCATGACCACCAGATTTAATAACTGCCGGATAAAGCGAGTCCTTTGAACCACCATTTAGTTTCACAGGACATTTGACTTAACTGTCCTGGGCCACAGCATGAGCATCAACTGTGTAAAAACTGGGCCTGTAGTAAGTCCACTCACCCAGTAGATGGCCGCCAGAAACATTTGAGATGATTGTGTGGTAGTTGCCTTTACAGGGGGAATTTTTTTGAGGCGGGAACACAGGGACAGGTACGAGGAAGGGAGGCAGTTGGGAGCCTGAGAGGAACTTGTAGAGGAAGAGTGTGAGGTGGCTGAGATTGTGTCTCCTGCTCTGTGAAGAGGTTTGGTGAGCTTTTTTGTTTATACTTACACATCCAGACTAGACAAATAGGGTTTACCAGTGGCATCTGCATAGTGTCCCTAATTAGAAGAGCTGCTGGTTGGTAATCTCGAAAGCAATTGTTGAGGAGAAGGGAGCTCTCCCAATGCAGGCTTGCCGCTGAAGTGAGACCACGAAGTGATTGAAAGTCTTAATCACAAACCCTGTATGAATATTACCTCTTGTGAATGTCTTGTATTCACTCTTTATCAGTAAAGTTAAAGAGAACAATGTATTACTGACGGGGTTTTGTCGCCCGTTCTTACACCTGCATGACCCCCAGATATTTAAAAAGTTGCCGGAAAAAGGAGTCTTTCAACCACCATTTTAGTTTCACTGGACATATACTGTCGCCTGTCCTGGGCACAGAATGTGCCCCAAATCCTGCACTGCACCCACCAGATTTAAAAAGTGCGGAAAAAAAGGAGTCTTTTAACCACCATTTTAGTTGTACTGGACATTGACGAACTATCTGTCCTGGGCCACTGCATCGACCGCACTTTAAAGTTTGATCCACAGATCACAAAGTCGGCACTATGCTATTTTGTAGCCAGTGACGTTCCCATTTTAGTCATTTTTTTTGGTATACTGAGATTTGTTTACAGAATTATGTTAGGGGAAGTTTTATTTTTTAGTTTCTACAGTTTTTATCCATTTCCTGCTTTTTTTTAAGTGTGATAACATACAACATACACCCCCTCCCTGCAGTTTTTAAAAAGGTATTTTTTTTACCACGTGTAGATGTGTTAAATCGCTCCGCACCCCCATAAGTAATACAAATGTCCTAATCATCCCCAAAACACTTTCTTAGTTGAGAAGACATTTGTCACCTCCTGGCTTCTGAGAGTGTTTCAGGCCCAATCAATTCAATGTTAATTCACTTTTTCCTCCAAATCCTTCTTCAGTGATTAGGAGCGACAACCCTGAGAGATCAATTGTTGCGACCCAAGTTGACTCCAGCCCTGAAAGATTTTAAGCCCTCATAATTGTGGGCCAATTTGTGTCCAGCACCCTGGTGCCCTTATGACACTATTAAACCTCACCAGAATCACCCTTTTTCAAAATCTGATTTATTTAGAGAAATTTGAAGGCTCCATGATCTGCCACTAAAGGGTTGGAGTGCCAGTGCTGCCGCTCAGCCATCTGTTAACACGGAGGTCCAAGTGGCCAGGGACTGGTACAGTGGGTGCGGTGAGAGACCAGGCTAGCGTCCGTCATCTATTAACACGAAGGTTACTGCTAGCTAGGGCCGGAGTTACAGTCGGGTGCGGGTGAGAGCACAGGCTGGTGTCGTCATCTATTAACACGGTTAAAAATGCACTTATGACGCAGCAACGGAAAGACAGTCGTGCTGAAGCAGAGTGCGGAAGCGGAAGGTGAGTGTATGGCCTCCAGCTCTTCCTCAGTACACAGTCAATACCTGGGTAGACTTGCCACTCCGATGGAGTGCGGGACCCAATTGAGCTTCACTGGGAAATACTTAGGTGGTTAACGCTCTGTTCAACCCAGGTGCACTTTTTCTTGGCATTCTTTTTCTCCCATCTCTTACTCAACGTGCTGGTGGAAAATTGATTCTGTACTTTGTTCTGTCCGTGTCCATACTCCATTGTCCTCTGAATACCTACCTATGGTCAAGTTTTCCCTGTTCCTTACCTTGTACAATTACACGAGGAATTTTTTCTACCAGCTATTTTGTACATGCTTGTTTTTTAGATAGTTTAATTCTAGAAAACACATTTTTAACAATAGGATGGATTCCCACCACTGTCTTTGTTTCATCTTTTCATTAATTGTATTAAAATGGGTTGTCTCAATACAGGGATTGAGAGCTTGTAAAGATCTTGCAAAAAACAAGTCATTTTGCTATATGTGTCCATTAACAGCTGTCCTAATATTCTGTTTCGACAGCACATCACCTTGAGCACTCTTGATACAATTGTGAAGAACCAAATGTATGTTAGAAACAACATTTTTTGTATAATAGGAACTGTGTATAAGCCTGCATGGTCAAAGCTAAATGCCCCCAAAAAATTACTAAAGCATGACCTTGTAGCCCCTTTTGAACCCAATGTGAAGAACAAATGTTGTTAGTACACATTTTTTTTAGATTAGGACCTGTAAAGTATTGCTTGCATTTAAAGCAGCCCATGACCATAAAATTATAAAAAAGATTTCTCAGCAATGTTAAAAATTGTGAGGGGGGAGAATGCCTTTAGAAGCTCACATTTCTTATTCCAAAGGACCAAATAATATAGCTGTATTCATCTCAGCAACTTGTACCTCAAAACCTTGACTCAAAGGTGAAAACTTCTAAGATAAAAGTGAGTAAATGGAATTACGGTGTTGTCGAAACCTTGTGGTCTTTTACAGGTACTCCTCAACAGCAAAATCCAGACAAAATGATACTGTCTGGGTAAAGAGAATAACAAATTGCCAAGTAAGCAAATTAGCATTTTAAAAAATAGTTTTCAAGGGACCATCTGTTTGAAGAGGAATGTGAAGTAGAACGGCAACTAATCGGTCGCCTTAAGGGCAATTGGCGGGCCCACAACATCATCAGTGATCCTTGCCTGGATTCATCTTGATGAAAGTCAAATTATCCACATTATCTGTGGTAAGCCGGATGGGTTTGTCGTAATGACTCCTCCAGCTGTGCTGAAGGTCCGCTCAGATATGACGCTCGGCTGCGCTGGCTAGTGTCCAACACCTCTAGGCGTGGCGAGCGGGCTCGGACCATTAGTCTATTTTGGATACCCAGAAGTCTTTTGGGTACGGAATCTACATCCAATAAAGATCGGTGTTAAGACGCATGATGCTGTACGATGGTCTCTGTGTGTTGGATGTGTGCCCTGCATTGCAATGCCGGTGTTGGTGAGGTGGTAACATAAAGATTGCACCATGAGGTCACACACTGAGGCTTCTGCCACCTTGCTCTGCTGCTGCTGCGTTTACGGCTACTTGGCACTCTACTGATGTCACGTCGCTGACGCATTTGTTACCCCACCGTGACATTGAGGCAATGTGAAGCAGATCGCAACAGATGTCTCACTGTATGTTTCAAATTAGCCATGGTCTCCATTTTCCTGCATTTGTACTCTCTATTTCGGGTGGGGTGGAAGGAAAAGTGCTGAGTTTTGTTGTGTACCGGGGATCCATGAGGGTGGCCACCCAGTATCAGCTCGTTCATTTTGATGGCCTTAATGCGGGGATCATGTTGGAGGAAATGGAGCATCCCAAAGACTGCATGTGAGAGATGAGCATGGATTTCCCAAGCTCTCTGGGTCGAGGGCACTAGCTTCTGATCTTCCTCATCTTCCTCTCTGCCTCAAATATTCGCGCCAACTTCTGTCCAAGGCCCAGGGGACGTCGGTAACTGTCGGGTGATCTACGGCTCATACCTCCCTACCTCTCTTCCTCCTCCGACCTCTCCGGACAGCTTCACACAGCCTGACTTGCCGCTGAGAATGATGCTCCCTCGAGAACTGATGCGCCGCTTGCATAGCCCTGGACCCCGAACCACTGCCTAATCAAGACCGATGAAATTGTGTAACTGTTGGGCCATTGTGGAGCTCAACGGAGAGTTTGGCTTCTGTGTCAGCACATCTGTGTCCAGTTCTCCCTCCTCAGATTCGCTGGCGGGGCAACTGTTGTTTCAGAGTGTCCAACGAGGGTTCCAGAATAAGGATCTCCACAATGCTCATGATGACATGGGCATTGTCCCGCCCTCTGTCCATTTGGGTGGACTTCCACGGCAAAATATGGCTAGGATGGTGAATTGGCTTCTTATCATCTGCCTCCTACTCCTCACGTGCTTGTCAGGCCCTGTGTCATTCGTATATGGTAAGGCCAAGCGCATGCTGCACAATCGATGGAGCATGTGGAGGGGTGGAATTCCCAGCGTGTGCCACGTAAGTCAACAATGAGACGGATGACAGGGAGCCGAGATGTCGCTGCAAGCAGCCAGGACGGGACGAAGCAGGGCAAAAACCGCGAACTGCGGAAGTCGCGAAAACTATAGATTCGAGCCTTCCTCAGCAGCCGTCCAGACCGGCGTAGCTCTTGAGAAATTTCCTGGAGACAAGGGCGTTCCATGACATGTGCCAAGGCAAGGCGATGTTCTCCAGCATACCTGATCTTAAGGACGCGGCCCGCAGATTTCGCCCGTTATTCGCCACACCACATTGCCCTGGCAGCAGGTCTCTCCGGCACCAGCCAGAGACTCGCGTCTTCATTGCCGGAGAGCCGTAACAGCTCTGACCTGTGTGGTCGGACAGGTGTCAAAGTCAGGATAATTTCATAAACACGGCCTGGTTTCTATGGGGCACGTGATGGCCACCAGAGGTCTTGGGGGGCAAGATCCCTGCCACCATCCCTGCCGGTTTTGAAGATGCCCCGTAAAAAAACGAGCGTGCGTCCGACGCCTGAGAGCCACCGTCACCCCCAGTGACATCCACCAGCTCATCCCCTGTGAGCTAAACGTCACCTGAGATATAGCGGGCTTGGCCGTGCTTTACTAGTCCTCATCGTGTCGAGTGGTCTAGATGGACTTTTTCCAAGCCACAGTGCAGACAAACGCGACTCTGAAATTTATCAGATAGACACGTGGCTGGCCAGGGCAGGGACGGACTTTTCTAGCAAACGAAATTTTTAGCCTGCTCGCATATGGTTATTGGGGGCAGGCGTAGGGTCCATGACGTGGGCGAACCCCCATCTGTGGACAACCGAAGGAAAGGCAAAACATTTCCATGGCCAAAAGGCCTCGGATAATGCCGACATTCAGGCTTTTGGATTTGGGATGGTTTGGGTTCATTAATGTCGTGGGCATAAAGGTGCGCATTATCGTCATCGCTGGGTGGAATCAGACGGCTTGCTCAAAGAACGGCCCCAGGCTTGAGGTCCCTGGACCTTTTTTGTCATGTGGGCGAATAAGCGAGGGCTTACACCTGACCTCGGGGGCTGGCGAATCATATCAAGGAACTCTTGCGACGCATCTCCTTTGAGGCGGGACCGTAATGACACTACCCCCATCTTCTTACACTCCTCGTCCAGTTGATGATGCCCCACACCGCTAAGCAAGCCAAATTTTGCTGAAAGGACCACGTTGTGGATCCGGGCAATGTCGTTCATCATATCAACACACGGTGACTTCGTCGTTCACTGCACATTCTGCATCCAGGAAGATGCGGGCTACAAGCAAGAGGGACTGCAAGGGGTTGACGATAACCCCGCATGGGATTTTGACGATTGACCGGCTTCCTTATCCTCCTCTGATGGCATCAGTAAATGGGCGATTCAGAGCAGAGAAAATCATCCTCTTTGGCCTCCTTGATCTTTTAACATGCTTCTGACCCCATACCGAATTTTTTGTCATCAAAGATGGTCTTCAGAAAATGGATTTAACCACAGTGGTGGGTACACGAGTGACATTTGGGCTGCTTCCATGTTGGACAGATGCTGATGACGACATTTTTTGTGGCCGTGACTGGGGAGGACGAGGACCGGTAAGGGATGCTGGATGATAGGTCTGCATTAACCCCACTGGAACCGAACAGTATGCGAGCTGTTCGGTTACTCTTCCTCCATGTATACCCCCCTCCTTTGCTCGCTTACCACCTGCATTTCGCTCCATGTTCAGAAAAAGATAAAAACTTTGAGAAGGTATGGAAGAGTTTTGGAAAAGTTCGTTATTAAAAGGGACGGCAAACACAGCTATTTAAATCTCCCTCAAATCAAAACAAAATTGCTGTATTCCAAAATTAACAGCAAAGTAAGATCTATCATCAAAGCTCTGACTGACCAAAAGGTGAAAAAAACACCTAGTCTTAAATGTATACGGATTTCTAAAACGGTATTATTGGCCAACCTAATCAGTATACCTGTGGTGACTATACAAAAGTTGCTGTATTCAAATTTAAACTGCGAAGGTAGGCTCTTATCAACACAGCTGCGCCTGCGCCAAAAAGTGAATAAAAACACGTATCTGAAATGTATAAGGAGAATATAAAAGGTATTTTTTGGCACCTATCAATTCATCCTGTGGTGAATACAAATTTGCTGTATTCAAGATTTAAACTGCATAAGTAGAGATTATCAACAAAGCTTGACTGACCCAAAAGTGAAAATGTAAAACACCTGTCTGAAAAAATGGTATACGGGATAATAAAAAGGTATTTTTTTGGCACGCATATCAATTCACCTGTGGTGACTACAAAAACTGCTGTATTTAAAATTTAACTGCCAATGTAGTCTACTCAAACAAAGACTTGGACTGACCAAAAGTGAAAAAAACACCTGTCTGAAATGCAAAGGTATAATGAAAAGGGTACTTTTTTGGCACCTATATAATTCACCTTGTGGTGGACTACTAAAATTCGGTATTCAATGTTAACTGCAAAGTAGAATCTATCAACACAAAGCGATTTGAATGACCCAAAAAGTGAAAAAAATCACCCTGTCTAGAAATGTATACGGATAATAAAAGGTATTTTTTGGCACTATCAATTTACCTGTGGTGACTACTAAGATTGCTGGATTTCAAAATTTAACTGCAAAGTGGCTCTTATCAACACAGCATGTACTGCGGCAAAGTGAAAAAAAAAAAACCACCTGTCTGAAGATGTTTTACGGGATAATAAAAAGGGTATTTTTTGGTCACCTTTCAACCTAGTGGTGGACTACAAAATTGCTGTATTCCAAATTTAACTAGCATAGGTGGCTATATCAAAACAAGCTGGAACTGGGTAAATTTGAAAAAAGAACCACCTATCCTGAAATGTATACTGATATTTAAAGTGGAGTTATCGCACCTAACAAATAGACCTCGCAGTTACTAGATAACGATCTAAGTACTATTACTAAGGCAATGCAATGTCTAAAAAAAGTTTTGGGTGTAACTCTATCCTGTATCCTTATAGAGCTTGTCTATGTTCGCCGCGGGGACCCCCTCCTATCCCCCCCGTTGATTTACAAGCGGTAGAGTGTCCTTATAATTCTTCTGCCTAACAATACCTAAAATCTGGCAAATCTCTGATCTAACCAACCTTCTAGGAGTCACAGCTAAAGTAGAGCTGTACTCTGTGAAAAAAATAGAATAATTTCCACTGAGCTGTTTGCTTGAGACTGTTTGGACAGGGCAGAGCGCACGTCATCTAATACTATGAGACGCTGAAACACAATGACTCATTGAACAGGAAGGGGCTGTTCTATTGTTAAAAGAGGTCATGTGATTTTTCCAGCAATCGCAAACCATACACACTCCCATCTTGACGATCGCACACTCACCCATTCTCACCCTGCTCTCAGTGTGGTTAGCTGATATTTCTGGCCGCCCAAAATGAACAGAGGAAGCGCCGCACAATGTGGCGTGATATTAATAGATTATGCAATGATTTTAACCTAAATTATCGCGTGATCTAAAAAATACGATCAAGTAAATATCGTGTCCGATTTCACACTTTGTCGATAATAATCGCTCCAACATACATGTAACTTATCTTCCTGCGCGTCCAATACGAATCGTATGGTAACCAAGCAGGGGTAGAGCGAGACGTTCCATTCCATAGTCTCTAGCTTCCTTCAAGGATTGAAATAATAGTGGAGGATAAGAATAGGGAGAATAGAGAGAAAGTGTTGTGACGGGGACTGCGTAGGGACCACTAAGTCTCTCTTTCCAATATTATACTGTCTGGTCGTGTGATAAACATCATCACACAAAACCTGGTATTCAATATGTGCCACTTGGGCTTCTGAGTCTCCCTCCCCTAATTGCAACAGGATACCAGGTGATAAACATAAAGGGCCACGTTTATGAAATTTGGCGTTTAAATTTCATACGCTGTATAATAGCATAGAATGCACCTGACTTAATAACCCAGTCTACAGCGGATCATAAATCAGGCGCATTCTGGCGCTAAGATGACATTTCTGGCTCAGGTAAACCAATTGAATTAGTTTTACACTCGTTTCCAGCATGTAAATGCCGCATAGATTTTGCCGTAGCGGGAAACTATAAATCTAAAGCTTCGTACGGTTCTAGTGCGAATACGCCTCTCCCATCAGCCCTCGGTTATCAGATGCATTACTATGTGTGCTTGCGCTTGTTAATGCGCCTGATACTTTGGCGTCACGGGTGGCATTATACACTATTTGCCGAACGGGGGCTGACATCCTCTACTGTCGGATCTGAAAATACGCCAGATTCAGGCTCAGCACCGTTAATTTCTTTGGGCCCCCAAAAGGCGTAATGATATATGAGTCCCGCCTTCATAGATTCAAATTACTTTTTTTTTATTTAACAAATTTAAAAAAAAGATTAATAAAACACAACAGTAATGAATATAAAGCCACTATACATTGTCATACCAAATAATCAGTTTCACAAATTCAGTATCCAAGGCACATCATTACTTACTTAATCCACTAAGACCATATACCCTCCTTATAATGACACCATCAAGCATAGTGACTCTGATTTATTCACTCATGCCAAGTACTCCACTTGATCACCACCACATAGTGAACTGAATAATACCACCACACCATGACCACATATCACCCTACCTAGTGACTGAATAATAGGTAGGCCCCATTAGATGAACAAAAAATAAACATACACTCCCCTTTCCCCATTCCACTGATGAGTGGCAAGCCGGGCCGGTGCAATGCTATGATGTCATCACGCTGCCTGCGTGATGACGCATGGCTATCCTGTAGTATGTCTAAGGCCTAGGACCTTAGACTTACTATACAGAATAGCGGAGCAGTGCACCGGTGGTGCTCTACTCTGCCAGGGGCCTGCGTAGACATGCCTGTTAATGCTCGAGACAGAGGGTGTTCTTAGGCATGATGTGCCAGGTGGGCCCACAAGTGTGTGTGTGTCGGAGCTGGGGCCCACCATCCTCCTGTCCTCCAGTGGGCCAGTCCCGATTACCTGCACTGGGTCCAGAGGAACATTTGTTTTAAAGGGGCTTTAGATTTTTGCCCTCTTGGTACAAAGTAAATTGTTACAAGGAACAGTTCTGTTGATAGAATGCTATTGCGGATCAAATGTTTTACTGAGTGGCCTGGCCCTTCCTGTCTACTGTGCCTTTTCACCTACTGATGGGAGTAGATTATGCTGCATCGCTTTTCCTTGACCACCAATCAAGTGGCCAAGGAGAAATGGCAGACACATTCCTCTTGTGAATATACATAATTCATACTTCTATCAGAACTTATAACATGGTTAGTTTTTCTTTAAGAAGCCCTCCCACTCTTCACTCATTACCTGTATTAATTTGCCAATATGCTTTGAACAGTTGTTACCTGATAGTAGAGATCAAACTGTCAATCACAGCTCAAGTCAATCACACTCCATACTAGGAAAGGTCAGGAGTCAGCCCAGAACTACACGGGAAGACCTGGTAAATGACCTGAATAGAGCTGGGACCAGTCTTAAAGATTACCATTAGTAACACACTATGCCGTTGTGGATTAAAATCTTACAGGGCACGCAAGTTCCCCTGCTCACGCCAGCACATGTCCAGGGGTGTTCGAAGTTTGCCAATGACCATCTGGATGATCCAGAAGACACATAGGAGAAGGTCATGTGATCATATGAGACCAAAATAAAACTTTTTGGTATCAACTCCACTTGCCGTGTTTGGAGGAAGGAGGATGAGTACAATCCCAAGAACACCGTCCCAATTGTAGCATAGAGTTGGAAATATCATACTTTGGGGGTGTTTTTTTGCAAAGTGGATATGATGACTGCACAGTATTGAAGAGAGGATGGATGGGGCCATTTATAGCGAGATTTTGGCCAAGAACCTCCTTCCCTCAGTAATAGCATTCAAGGTGGGTCGTGGCTGGGTCTTCCAGCATGACAATGACCCAAATCACACAGCCAGGGCAACTAAGGGGCTCCATAAGAAACATTTCAAGGTCCTGGAGTAGCCCAGAGAGTCTCCAGATCTGAACCCAATCAAAAATCTTTGGAGGGAGCTGAAACTCAATGAAGCCCAGTGACAGCCCCTAAACCTGAAAGATCTGGAGAAGATCTGAATGGAGGAGTGGCCCAAATCCTCGTTGCAGTGTGTGCAAACTTGGTTAAGAACTACAGGAAATTTCTGACTTCTGTAATTACAAACAAAGGTTTCTGTACCAAAAGTTTAGTTTTTCTATTGTATTAAATGCTTATTTCATGCAATAACATGAAGGTAATTATATAAAAATCATACAATGTGATTTTCTGGATTTCTTTTTGGATTCTGCCTCTCACAGTTGAAATGTACCTACAATAGAAATTACAGAAATTTCCATTCTTTTTAGGTGGGAAAACTTGCAAAATTGCCAGTGTATCAAATACCTATTTTCCTATATATATAATATATATATTAGCTCTACATTGTAAGTTCTGATGGAAGTATACTTAGGTATACCCAACTCACATGGGCGTAACTGTAGCCTTGGTAGCCTTAGTTGCTGTTATCAGGCCCAGAGGTTGAGGGGGCCCCCTTAGGTGCAAGGTCTTTGTACCTCTTTATATGGAGCTGCAAGTTGGTGGCTTTTGGTCATCCAGCACTACTACATAGGTTCTTTTATAAACAGCACTACTATTTCTACCTTTTATTATTGCACTAATGCTTCTGTTCCAGTTTTAAGAGGTGAGGGCCCATCTCATTTTGAAATGGGGCCCTTGGAATTCTAGTTACACTGCCCACTAACATATAATACATTGAGTATGGTGCTTGTTTAATACTACATTCATTTATTATAATATATTGTAAGGTAGCTTTTTTTTTCCACCTAGAAGAAGGAGTTAGGAGAAGCAATATTAATGGTAGTTGCCTAAAAATTAAGGTGCTAAATATTTCCTAGCTATGCTTTGCAAAGGGTGAAGTCGCAATAAAAATCTTCAGCATCCTCCAATTTCCATGCTTATAATTCCACTATATCTGGATGGAGTTTAATTTATAATTATTTTTAGTATTCAGTAATTTGAACTAAATCTGCACTAAAAAATTGCAACATGAAAGTGATACCTGAAGGGTATTTTTCCCCTGCACTGTTGATTATTACTCGGTAAAAGATATAAACATTACTAGTGTGTGTGTGTGTTAGGGTATGTTCACACGGCTTATTGCTGCGCGTGCGGTACTCGCTGCAATATGCCGGGGGTTTTGGAAGCACACGCTGATCAGTGGTCCGGCCCCGTTGGCACGCATTAAGTGCCGCGAACAACTGACATGTCACTTCTCGCCCCGAGCTACCGTAATTGCGCCGTGCATTTCACCGCATTTAAAGCGCAATACGTGGCAAAATGCGCATGCAATTACGCTAGAAGCCGTGTGGACATACCCTTATACCTCTAGTCAGACTGCGTTTGTCTGTCATGGGGACTTAGCTCACAATCAGACCACATATTAGTAAGGTATGCACAAAATTGGGTAATTCAGAAAGGTTCACTTAATTTTTTGTGCAGCTGTAAGATATTACTATTGTTACAGGAGGTTACTGAGCTGGCCACATTGTAATTGGACTATAAATACAGTTCAGTAATGCAGTATCTCTCAATACAAAGTAGAGCATACTCATTACTGGCACACCGTTAACTATACTCCATATTCAATCAGTGAATGACACTATTTCTACATGGAGTTTGGACACTGTTCTAGAATATTTCCTAATCACGTGTTAGCGAAATCTTCATCTCTGCTTTGATCCTACCGCCACCTTGTGGAATGTTACAGTTATCTCTGCACTAGGCAGTTTATACAGTATTTTGCTATTTAGTGATGAACAATTGCACATTTCTAAGGCTCTGTTCACATTATGTCTGTGATGTGCATTCAGTGTATATTTCCCAATCAAGATTACTTTTGGACATATGCAAATGTGTCAAACATATAACTAGTATGCATTTAGAATTTTCCTGACTTTTCTTTTTTACCTTTCTGTCCTGGACTGATTTGTCTTGATTTAAAAATAAATCTATACGGCATGCTATTTTTTTATGCCTTCGTTTTCAGGTGTAGGCAACTAGATAAGCATGCTGCTGCATATGTCTGTGGACCATGTCCAGTAACACGCTATCTACACACACCTAAGGGTACATTCACATGGCATAATTTGGTGCTGAAAATATCAATGTTTCCTTGTCTGAAATATCGGGCTTGTAAGTGTGTAATTCAGACATAGAATTGATGCTTAATTTATGAGGCAGATTTTCTGCTTCCTATACCCAATAATGGGAAGTGTGTAAAACGCCAATATAACGAGTATTACCGCTTATATTGCATAAATGTGAACACACGCATATGGGTCAAAAAATTGGGAAGTTCTCCCTAGTTTCCCTAGAGTCCATGAGCATGCAACAATTATATAAGACCCAACAGTTTAATAACTGTAAAGTTTGCTTTATTCCATATATATAACAGCCAAACTATTTCAGTTTTCAAGCTTTGTATTGAATAAAAAGTTACAGCAGTAACAATCGTGGCGTTTCACAAAACTTAGGTAAATACCTTAACAGGCGCTCTGCGGCGTTCAGTTAGATCGGAGTAGCTTTGGACAAACCGGCCGAACGCTGCACGGATGCAACGTTTCGAGGGAACTCCGCCCCCTTTTTCAAGCATGCGCGTTGAGTATCGCTTTCTCCCTTATATACGAGTGTGTAAAACGCCTCATAGAATTGACATGTCAGATCTTTGTCGGCGCCGTTCTGAATGATGGCACAAATTTTAAATAGGGTGCAATGGACGTCAATTTACTGTTGGATTAGACGATGGTTCTGAGGCAGATTCAGCGTGAAATTCACTCCCAGAACCCCCTACAAACCTCGTGTAAACCACCTTAAAAATTGCCCGAACCCTTTGATCGAGTTTAACAAGTTGGTCTATGTAGTTAAAAGTAGCATGTAAAGAGGACCTGGGACATGTCCTCCTGTTATGTCTGTTTTAGTAAACCCCTTGCTTTTCCCTGAAAAAATAGAAGCATTTTCTCTTGTTATTTTCTTTTCCCTCTGTTTTTCCCTCCTGACACAATGCAAGAATAAAGGGGTCGCACACTGTATAACCCTTTTTCCATTTTAAAAAGTTTTCCCCTGTCCCACTTTGGCGGGGGCAGGGGAACTGAAGTTGACCCTACTGACTGCACAGGGGCTGGCCAGGCTGCTGCTGTGCAGGGAAGAACAGTGAATGGGGTGCAGCACCACACCAGCACTGCAGCTCCTTTATTCCCAGGTTCAGTATGGTCCCAGAGCTACCAATGATAAAGTTACGGCACAGCAATAAACCATCACTTTAAGAGATAGGACAAACCATCTAAGTTACCTTTTAAATGAATGGTCTACAGTGCTATTTTATGTGAGTAAATAGAAAAGATTTAACTTTGCACAGCTCACCAACTCCACATGGACACGGATGCTAAGCATAATCTCTTCTTCAAAAGGTGTATAATTCAGCACACCTTAATGTGAGAAATATTAAAAGTCTAAAAATTTTTCCTATTATTTAAAAATTTTAATAGAAAAAAAAAGGGGTAAAATACCCTCCCACGGGTGGAGGAAATCCAGCTATTTTATGTGGCCTGCAAGCTTAGACACAGTGAGCAGGATGGACAAGGTCCAGGCACAGAATGATCAGCTCTCCATTTCCTTTGCAGGATGTAAACAGCATTTGGCAGAGGAGGCAGCAAAAAGAGCGGACACCATCTTGGATTCAGAGCTCTGGCGCTCAACTACGCACCACTCTGTTTAGCAACTCACAGCCTGTAGAAGTCTGATACCCCAACTCAGGCACCCTAACCCCTCTCCAAGATAGGAAACTAAGTGCTAAAGAGTTGGAAGGGGCTGGCTATTTACAACTTAAAGGAGTTGTCTCATACGACTTTCAGCCTGTCAGTGTCCCTGGTAAGTTGAACTGAGGGGCGTGCTTCTTGGTCTGTCTGTTCGCTCCCCCTCCCCCCTCCCCTCGACACGGCAGACGTAATTCTATACAGGGGGGGGGGGGTTTTCTTCAGAGTTTAACCCTGTTGTGCCTGCCTGGGCTGTTGCAGGGGAGGGTGATCTAGAGTGTAGAAAAGGGAAAATGAAGCTGTTTGGGAAAAAAAAGCGAGGGGATGCTGTTTCCTATATCCCCCTGCTTAGTTTCAATTCCCCTCTCACAACAACAAGGGCAGTGTTTTTTATCTCAGGATGGTCCCTAAAACAGGAGCATAAAGTATTCACTGCCTGAATTTTTTTTAGTATTAGTATAGTCACAGTTCCCAAAAACATATATGTTTATAAAGAAGGGTCACTGCTGTCCCATCTATCTGTTAGGAGCAGGGGAAGCGGGACCACAGGTTAAACCGGCAGCTCGGACACAGATGCCGAGCCCTCCCTCCCCCTCCCTCCTCCCCCTCCTCCACTCCAGAAGGATTCTGTGTGGGAGGGCTCTCTGCTCTGACCTGTCTTCAAAGGTGAGGTTTCAGACCTGACAGCAGTAAGATAAGGGATAAACGGCCCATACAAGGATTTAAAAGTGATGTAGTAAAAACTAACGGGCTAGCTCAAATCATAGAAATTTGTAATAAAACATATATTGCAAAGCTGCTTGTTTTTTAAAGATCTTTAAATTAAAACCCAATCATTGTAGCGAGACAACCCCTTTAAGGCATCTTGGCCTTATACGGACCACATAATGCACCTCAGCCCTTTTAGAGCAACCAAAATGCTTATGTGGCCCTTGGTGCAAATGAGTTTGACACCCCTGAACAAAGTATGACCAGTAGAGAAAATTCTATTGTGCAGAAAAGAAAAGGGTTCGTTTGCCACAGCACAAAATAGAAATCATGGGTATGTTTTGTTACAGTCTTTGCCCCAATGGGGGTAAAGGCATTTAATTACCTACTTTGGTGTCTGTATCCTATCCAGTGATTAACTGAAAATAAAGCATACTATATAAAACATTTTTATATCTTTTTCCCAAAAGATTACTACTCATATTTGTTCTGATTTTGCTTTTTTTAAAGTTTAAGTTTTTAAAATTTTTTCGGGTTTATACACAAGCCTAGCTAGTTATGGATGATGATTACTCACTCCCTGCTCTATTCCTTATTATGAAGACTGAGCTTGTTTACAAAAATTACTTACAAGCTTGAACCCTGTAGAGCTAAGTAGCCTTGTAAGGCTATGTTCACACGGCTTAACTGCGGGACGAAATTTACCCCCCCGCAATTACGCCCTGGGCCGGGGGCGGGAGCGGGGGGCCGGCCCCCCGGGCCCCTTGACTTGCATTTCCAGCGGCGCGTTTAAAAGCCGTGGGAATTCAATGTCACTTATCCCCCCCGCGGTGTATTTTCCGAGCATGAAGGGGCGTAAATCCATAATTCTCTATGAGAACTGTGGATTACCGTAGTTACTAGGACGTATTAGCCCCTAATTTTCGCACTCCGGGGTAATTCGGACTGAAATCGTCCAGGATATTGCCGTGTGAACATGCCCTAAACCTCCAGCACTATTGTTCCTCCAAAAGGATCAGCTAGGAACAGTAGAGGTAATATGCCAGTCACTGCTGTAGACCCATTGCCTAACCAGGAAGTGTGATCCTGAAGCTGCCTGTGAAACAGCATGGTGAGACAGCCCCTTTAAGTGAAAACAGACATATTTAACCCTAGGAGGGAAGGGTTGTTAATGAAAAAAACTATGAGCCCCCCTGAAAAATTTCATCACCCTTTTCATACTTTTTTTTTTAGAGAAAATGGAATATACACTAGGGTGAATTCTCTTCCCCTTTTTCCAGAAAATCTTTTCAGCCCTCCAGGAAATGTATTAACATTGTACAGAATATATTTGTGCATAGAGTTAGGCTCTGTTTTTGCTATGTTGACTACCCTTTTAAACTCATATCAGCAAAAATGAAAAACTTTTAGGGTTTTCAAAGATTCTAAAAACTGAGCAAAAAATATCATGTGCCATACACCACTGAGGCCAGTGATTGGGTGTAATGGTCATGTATCGTCGCTGCAGTTGGGTTAACACACAACAGCATGGGCCACTGAAGCAGATTTATCTGGTAAGGATAGCTTTATTGATATGTTATCACATTTATTACCTTTTCTCATTTTTTTTCTGTCCGAAGTGTCCAGTAGACTGCATCTATTCCCTATTTTAAGGCAGTTTATCAGCATTTGCATTGTAATTTTTGCAGTGTGCAACCAGAGCTGCCAGAGGCAAATCTGGCTTATTAATGAACCTCCGCTTACCCTTCCCACCCACGGCTGATTGATAGTTTGCTAGCCATTACTGTGAATATGGGGAAAACTGTTCATCAGCAGCGGGTGGGCGGGAAAAGTAGAGGCTCATTAATAAGCTAGACTTATCTCTGGCAGCCCTGCAAAAAAAGAAAATGCAAGTTCTACTAAACGGCCTTAAAATAGGGCATAGATTACAGAGTGCTGGAAATAGTGTGACTGTCACTACCTTATACTACTTCTAAAGGTTTCCTTTGATGTAATAGTCTTTTATAATGAGAGTCAGCAATAGACATACAGGTATGGCAGAGGGAGAAGGGGTGGGGGCTCAGGTTTGGGAAATAGTCCTGGGCCTGTGGTCTATTTCATTCACCCCTGGAGGCACTGTAAATTTCAGATGGGCAGTCGCCTGACATGAAACCCTTAAATTGTCAATAAGTGTGCCAAATCAAGTAGCTACTCCTTCAGCGGCTTTCTTAGGCTAGGTCTACACAACATAGGACAAAAAAAACTTGTCGAAAACCAAAACCTAAAAACTGCTTCGAACCCGAGTATGTTGTCAGTTTTTTGTCCAAAGCAGCTGGGTTTCCAATGAGTTTTTTTTTAGGGGTTTTAAGATTTTTTCAGGGGGTTTTAATGTGAGTTTTTCTTTCGGGAGTTTCTATGTGAAAAGAAAATCTGTCAAAATTTTCAGAGTTTCAAAGTACTGCCGGACTCCGGCAGATTTTACAACACGTTCCTAAAACAGCTGGTGTTGAAAAAATGACCAGAAAAAAAAAAAGACCTGTGTAGATTAAAGATCGTTTTCTGTATTGAAGTCTATGTGAAAAGTTCTCCTTCAGATTTTCAGAGGTTCCTAAGAACTACCAAAAATCTGACGGAAAATCTGTGCTGTATAGACATAGTCTTAGGGTGTGTTCACACAGCAATGACAAAATATCCGACCGGAGTTTGCCATTTTTTAGCACGAAAGGAGGATGGCTTTTGTCCACAGTTTCAAGCTGTCTCTCTTCACATTGAACTGTTCATGTTCTTCCCAAAAACATGGTGGAAGAATGAACAGGCTCAAAGTTTTGTGTTATGCCGGCGGTGTAAAAAAACGTCCAGCAGAAAATCTATGCAGTGTGAACTACTGCACATATTTTATATTTAATTCTATGTAAAAGGTTGACCGTCATATTACAGATGGTTTTTTAATCCGAAAACCGTCTGTAAAGCTGACTGAAAACCCATGCTGTGGGGACTGACCCTTAAACTGCACTAAAGAAAACAGCTGATGTGGCATCTGTTTCACATATATGCCTTGCGATGTACATATTGTATAAAGCTAAACCTAGATTTATGACTGGAGAACAGGAAGGTAAAACTTCCTAGGAGGAGGATATCTATTAACTATACCTGTTTCTTCTTCACTCCAACATGGCAACCAGAATACATCCCTGGATCAACAGCTCATCTTTAGACTCTAGTATTCTTAACCTGTAATATTATATTTTCCAAGGAAGGTATCTAGGCCCTATTTGAACTTATTTAATGACTCCAGCATCACAACCTCTTGTGAGAGCGTTCCATAGTCTCACTGCTCTTACAGTAAAGAATCTGCATTTGTGAAGATGGTGAAGCCTTTTTCCTTTAGACATAAATGTATAAATAAAAGTCCATAAAAGTCCCCTTGTCATTGTTACAGGCATAGGTGTAAAAATATCATGCAGGAGAGTGATATACTGTCTATCCACAAATTTGTACATGGTAAGCCATTTTTTTCCTACCTCGTTTTTTGCTTTCTGACTCTCTTTCTCCCTGAAAAGCAAACCCAGGCTGGCTATTCTCAGTGACCCACCATGCCCAATGGTCTACCAGGGGTTTCCCCTGCTCTCACATGTGCCAGTCTGAATCTGCCCAAAACTGTACACAATATTCTGGTTCTCATCCCAAGATAGGCTCATGCTCCATCTTAAGCGAATAGAGCGAGAGCCTTTTCTCTGTATGAGGACAAGAACCTGGAAGTCAAGAGGATAACCAGGAGCTCCAGAGCAGCAGCGGCGGGGGACTGTTAAGTAACTATCAGGTCTTTTCTTTTTTGGACAATCCTGGCCCCAATGCAGTGTAATTTTTTTAATGGACAACTCCTTTAAAGGGGTTGTCTCGCTACAAAGAATAGCTTTCAAATTGTAGGGAACACAAAATAAAGACATTTTCCAAATATATTGCTTTGTTCCTCTGTTTTCCCTAAGGAGATACAAGTGAATTTATGACCTCCCTGGCTATTTCAGTTCCCTCAGTAACAGACCTGTAAACAATTCTCCCCCTGCTGTTTGTTCAATGAGATAACAGTGAGTGATGTCATCACACAGGTCAAGGCAGTGTCCTGTACTGCTCAGCAGTAAAAAGCTTGATTTATGTAAAATAAACAGAACGGTAATAAGGGCTTTTGTTTTGGAGGATCAGATAAGAAGTCCTGTTAGTAGTTTGAGAAGCTAATCATCTAATTAGCATCTGAAAGCACAGCACAGCATGGAGCTGTACAAGCAGGGAGCTGTATGCAAATGAGTCAGTCTGAACCAGGAAGTGACAGAGTATTTCATTCATGCATTCTCTGAAACTCTGAAGGGAGACAACTCCTTTAAGAACAAAATAGGCCGCGTTCATAGGCGTTAATCCATAGAATGGGATAGCTAGATTAGGAGTCTAAACAAAATCTCAGCCTAGGGTGGAAAAAAGCCTAGCTGCACCTCTGGCCTGTCTGTCTATAACCTTAGTGTGTTCAGAAGTTGGTCCTATGGAAATTAGCCATCAACCTTTTTAGAGGCATGAAAAAAAATTACTTTTTTTGGTTTCTCAGCTAGACAGGTCTTGTCATTGGGGCTGAGAAGGAGCAGTGCTGACAACAGACAGTGGCTATGTACAGCATGTATGGCCTCATTGCAATAATATTATAGAAATAATACTCTTGTAGTTTTCTATGACTGTCATTTATATTTGGAAAGACTATGCTATTGTTGTGTTCCGAATACTTACCATCTCATCACACAATAAGATGTACTTTGATTTAAGATTACAGTAGCAGCCATAAGAGTAACAAGACTCAATTGTTGAGTAAAATAGTTACTAATAATACGTATTCAAATATCTTGTTTACCAGATATTTACCAATTTATTTTTATATAACTTTTTATTTTATATGAAGTAACAAACATAAAAAATGTAAAAATAAACTTATCAGTTCAGAAACAGATCTGCCGCATCTAGATTTTTATTTAACTATCAAAGACTTACTTCTGTCAGGGTCATTGCAGACATGTCCTTTAAGGAACTGCTGAAACTTACCAGGCAATCTAATACAAGAGGAAAAAGCATTCCAGAACCTATAAACAAGGAAAAGGGTAGACTATACCCAAAGGAGTGATAAAGAATGATGATATAGAGTAACATAGGGGAAATACATCACAACAAGGGAGGATAAATATTTGTAACAAGAGCTTTGAAATAGGAACCAAACATTTTGATTAAATCTGTTGCAAATAAAGAAGACATCCAATATGTTGTGTCTACTCAATAAGCGATATGCCTTAAGACACATTCTTGTACTTTTATCATGGATAATATTTGTAATGTCCTTGCTTTCATACAAAAAACTTTATATAAATTTAAACATTTTTTATAGGCCCAAATACACTGTTTTAAATGTTTCTATGAACAATTGTTAGGATACGTTCACACAATACGCCCTCATTATCTCCCTGCCTCATACAACATTTTATTTGTTGGCGTATAAGTGCCCAAAATAAGAAAACGGGGAACTTCTTAAGGGTAATCACACACAAGATAAATCCAAGATCTCATTTTACTAGTAACATTCTTTTTACCGTATATGCAGGGCATATAATGGTGCAATTACGTGCTGAAATATGCCCTAAAAATACGCCGTGTGAACGTACCCTTACCAATCATCAGCTCATGTAATAAGAAAAAACATTAAAAGTACAAGCAAACTTTTTTCTTAGTGAATCCACATTTTATCTGTGTTCCAAACTTAAGTTACAGTTAAATACACCTGTATTTAAAAAAATAATTCATGCGTTTCAAAGTTCATTAGCATACCAGTGCCAAGACTAACATTTTGAAAAACAAGAACTAGGGGCGCAGAAAAAAAAAAAAGCATAGAATCAGTGAAATGAGTAACCATGATCTGTTACTCCACATGGATTTCTCATGTCCATTTTAACAAAACAGAAAAAAAACCCAAAGGGTTTAAAAAGGGTTTTCTCACTCAAAGATATCTCTCAGATTATGGGGACAGAAAAAATAAGCATTTTTGAAATTGGTTTGCTTACTAAGTCACTTAGTATAGCAGATATGAGCTTTACTGTGCATCAATACTTTTTTTTTTGGGCAGCGCTAGGGGGAACCCCTTTTTGTGTTTGGGGGCTGCATTCATTCCCTTTGGGCCCCCCCGGTCGGATTCCACCCCTGGCACACCCCCTTTGGGGGAGGGGCTGCGGCATTTCACTTACCCTTTTGGGAACACCCCCAGACAGGAAACCCCGGGACCCCCCCCTCACGGTTTGGCTCCCTCACACCTTTTTTTACTCCCTTCTGAGCTGTTAAAAACAAAAAAAAACCCACTAGTGAAAGGCTGCTGGCTTATACTCATCCCCCACCAATGAATGATCGACAAATTACTGCTGTTTAACCCATAGCCCCCCTCATATAACACGTCTTTTCCTGTGTTCCTCCATAAACACAGTCATACATTTCTCCTGCCTATAACAGAGGTTGAGGAGGGGAGCAGTGTGCTTTCGTCACATGTTTTTAATCAGTTCAGGCGTGTGTATAAGGTTAAAAACACAGCAAGAATTGTGGACCTGAAGATAAAGGGTTTTTGCGACAAAGAACATTGCGGGAGGCTGCAGCTCCCAGACCACCTTTTTCTACTGCAAAATACAAAATTTATATGTCCAGCTCTTCATGAGGAGAGTCACGCCTGCTAAAAAGAGACCTTCCCTGGATTTTAAATTCAATCTATAGAATTTCTAAAAAAACAGAACACTTAAAACGATAAAACCTTTTTAAGACCTTAGAGCAGCCAATTTATGTTTAAAAAAACCCCCAATGTCTCCTAAAAACAAAAAATATTAACTTCGGGCCCGGCGCGCCATGTGAGCGTGGTTTACTAGCTTTGGCCAAAAAAAGATTTACAGGCTGGTAAAATAGCCAAACTTGCCTCCTTTACTCACCGGAAGGACAGCAATAGCAGTGGAACAGGTAGATGGAGAGATATCTTCTAAGGAGTAGACAAGCACACTGGGGTTCTGCCTTACGAACGCCACAAAGCATCACCAAAATGGTATCTGACCCTGAAGCCCAATGCGCCTGCTAAAACAATCTCTAGTGAAATTAACTGGAGAGGAGGGAGAAATGGAGGACGAGTGGCACATGTCACCCCCACTGATTGACTACTGGAAGCTGGCAATAGAGGTGGCACAGTGCATAGACCCTGGAGAATGTAATACATGCATCCCTAGGGAAGCTGCAAATTGAGGTAGCCACCAACTTTAGCAGGTTGACAGAACGTGAGCAACAACGGTCACATCTTTTCAGTAGTCTCCACGTTATCAGTACAGGCAGGATTACACTGAAGGAGGACACAAATGTGTAAAGATAACACAGGAGCCATCATTTACAAAAGGAGTTAGGCTATGTTCACACGGATTATTCACGGTGTAATTGCGAGACGTATTTTGCCCACAATTACGCTGTGTGCTCTGGAGCGGGGGTGGGGCAGGCAGCCCGCCGGCCCCATAGACATTCATTATTCACGGCGCGTATACGCCGTGAATAATTGACATGTCACTTCTCTATGAGAACTGTGGATTACCGTAATCACTCTGACGTATTTCAGTCTGTAATTCGCGCAGTATGACGCGAATTACGGGCTGAAATACGTCCCAAAATAAGCAGTGTGAACATAGCCTTAGTCACAGCTCCCCCTCTCCATCTCTACCCCTCTATATAGAATGATTCTTCCCAGGTTACAAAGCCTGCCTGCAGATGCCAATGGCACTGTTCCTGTTCACAGGCTCCTATGTCTGTTAATCTGCTGTAAAGCATCTAAATATTGTTAAAAGCAGCTCAGGCAAAATGGTAAAATCATATACAGAAAACAGAACTAAAACAGAAAATTAAAACAGTTAAGAAGAAAAGAATATGTATCTCCTTTAAATTAGTTAAAAAATGTTGGTGATAGATTCCCTTTAAATAGTTCATTTCAGAGAAAGAGCTAAGGAGCAGTAGCAATCTATTCAAGCATATGTTCTTGTAAGACCACTGGTGTCTTTTGCATCTTATGAGCATTTCTTCCCAAGGACTCTATGGAATTTAATATAACCTAATGCTGTTACTCTGTCTTCAGAGGAGACACCCAAGAGATTAATTTAAAGCCTGTGTCTTTAAAGTGGTCAGAGAGGTAATCTATGTCCTCTTGCCAAAACCAGAGAGGTAAAATCTTAGAAGTTCGGACACTTTTCTCCCTACGGGAAGAATATTCCAATGCTTGCTAATGTTTGTGCTACCTCCATTGTTCCTGAACCATCCTGTGATGTGACTAAACCTGCTATATTAGCCAAAACCAGCTCTACAACTTTGCAGTGGTGAACTCCAGGTGGATGTGCTGATGGAAAGTACTGTTTTTGTTGCTTACTGTATGTGGCAACAGTTCTCAGTAACTCACTGACATCTTCTGATTCCACAGTACCATCTAATGGATTTAGCCAACTGTGCCAGTTCTAGAAGGAAGAGGGTGTTTCCCTGGTACCAGGGGCGTAACTAGAGAAGCCAAGGCCCCAAAGCAAACTTTTGGATGGGGCCCCCTACCCCTCTCCCCCCTGACCACAACTATGTACCAGGACATGCTGTTAGATAATGTAGATAATACAAGGGGCAAATACCTCACCATACATATCACCATCATACTGCTACCAAACAAATCCCACTATACCAAGACCAGGAGCGTAACTACCGGGGTAGCAGTTGCTCCGGGGCCCGTGCCTGCGCCCTGGGGCAGCTGCTACTGCGTCCATTACCCCGGTAATGCCGCTCCTGGGCCCGCCGGCAGTGAACAGAACAGTTCACTGCGGCAGGCGCGGAGCTGAGGGGCCCGGCGCATCCCGCCTCTGAACGCCCGGGCCCTCCAGCCCGAGCGTTCAGAGGCAGCGCTACCCGGAGGTAGCAGAACGGAGCGCCGATCGCTCCGCTCTGCTACTTCCCCTGCCGGCCCTCTGTGATCACGTGGGCGCACGTGGTGACGTCACATCACCGCGCCGCCCGCGCTGAGCGCAGAGGCTGCAGAGAGGCTGTAGAGCGGAGCATCGGGGGAGCGTGGACCGAGGTAAGTAAACTATTTATTATTTTACCTGCCCATTAGCCTGCCTGTATATCCCATAGCCTGCCTGTATACCTCCTAAGTCTGCATACCCCCTCAAGCCTGCCTGTATACCCCATAAGCCTGCCTGTATACCCCATTAGCCTGCCTGTATACCCCATAAGCCTGCCTGTATACCCCATAGCCTGTTGTATACCACCATAAGCCTGCCTGTATACCCCATAGCATGCCTGTATACCCCCTAAGCCTGCCTACCACCACATTCCTGCCTGTATACCCCCTCAAGCCTGCCTGTATACCCCATAGCCTGCTGTATACCCCCATAAGCCTGCCTGCATACCCCATAGCCTGCCTGTATACACCATAGCCTGCCTGTATACCCCCTAGCCTGCCTGTATACCCCCATAAGCCTGCCTGTATACCCCATAAGCCTGCCTTACCCCAAACGCCTGCCTGTATACCCCCTAAGCCTGCCTGTATACCCCATTAGCCTGCCTGTATACCCCATAGCCTGCCTGTATACCCCATTAGCCTGCCTGTATACCCCCATAAGCCTGCCTGTATACCCCATTAGCCTGCCTGTATACCCCATTAGCCTGCCTGTATACCCCCATAAGCCTGCCTGTATACCCCATTAGCCTGCTGTATACCCCCTAAGCCTGCCTGTATACCCCATTAGCCTGCCTGCTGTATACACCATAGCCTGCTGTATACCCCATAAGCTGCTGAACCCCATAGCCTGCTGTTTACCCCCTACGCCTGCTGTATACCCCATACGCCTGCTGTATCCCCCATAAGCCTGTCTGTATACCCCATTAGCCTGCCTGTAGACTCCCATAAGCCTGCCTGTAGACTCCCATAAGCCTGCCTGTAGACCCCCATAAGCCTGCCTGTAGACTCCCATAAGCCTGCCTGTAGACCCCCATAAGCCTGCCTTTATACCCCCCAGCCTGCCTGCCTGAATAGCCCTATAGCTACCGTGAAGCCTGTCTGCCTATGTAGCCCCTATAGCCCCCTAAAGCTTGCCTACCTATATAGCCCCCGAAGCCTGCCTGTCTACTTATATGGGGCCCCTTTAGCTACCTAAACCCTGCCTGCCTACATGGACACTCTATTGGCTACCTAAACCTTGCCTATTTGGGGCCCTATATATCCTATCTAAACCCTGCCTGCCTAAATGGACCCCATATAGCCAGGGGGGCAGGTGTGTCTTAATCTGCAGGGACAAGTGGTCGGGAGATGTCATCATGATGGCGGACTGGACCGGATGCAGAACAAAGGGGAAAGTCAACGACTCATCAGAGAAACGTCACCTGTGAGTCACAAGATGTAACTACACTGTAATCACTTATATGTCTACCACTATATGGTCACTGTATGGTGGTTATATACAGTCTGCAGAGCCTGGGTACACTGGTGTCTACCACTATATGGGTGGTATACAGGCAGGCTAATGGGGTATACAGCAGGCTAAGGGGTATACAGCAGGCAGGCTTATGGGGGTATACAGCAGGCTATGGGGTATACAGCAGTCAGGCTTATGGGGGTATGCAGCAGGCTAATGGGGTATACAGGCAGGCTTATGGGGGTATACAGGCAGGCTTATGGGGTATACAGGCAGGCTTATGGGGGTATACAGGCAGGCTAATGGGGTAGGCAGGCTTGTGGGGGTAGGCAGGTTTAGGAGGTATACAGGCAGGCTATGGGGTATACAGGCAGGCTAATGGGGGTATACTCCATAAGCCTGCCTGTATACCCAATAGCCTGCTGTATACCCCCATAAGCCTGCCTGTATATCCCATAGCCTGCCTGTATACCCCATAAGCCTGCCTGTATACCCCATAGCCTGCCTGTATACCCCCATAAGCCTGCCTGTATACCCCCATAAGCCTGCCTGTATACCCCATAGCCTGCCTGTATACCCCCATAAGCCTGCCTGTATACCCCCATAAGCCTGCCTGTATACCCCATAGCCTGCCTGTATACCCCCATAGCCTGCCTGTATACCCCATTAGCCTGCCTGTATACCCCCATAAGCCTGCCTGTATACCCCATAAGCCTGCTGTATACCCCCATAAGCTTCAATAAGCCTGCCTGTATACCCCATAGCCTACCTGTATACCCCATAGCCTGCTGCATACCCCCATAAACCTGACTGCTGTATACCCCATAGCCTGCTGTATACCCCCCCTAGCTTCCATAAGCCTGCCTGTATACCCCATAGCCTGCTGCATACCCCCATAAACCTGACTGCTGTATACCCCCATAAGCCTGCCTGCTGTATACCCCATAGCCTGCTGTATACCCCCAAAGCCGGCCTGTATACCCATAGCCTCTGTATACCCCATAAGCCTGTCTGCTGTATACCCCCATAAGACCGCCTGCTGTATACCCCATTAGCCTGCCTGTATACCCCATTAGCCTGCCTGTAAACCCCATAAGCCTGCCTGTAGACCCCATAACCCTTTGCCTGTAGACCCCCTAAAGCCTGCCTTTATACCCCCCAGCCTGCCTGCCTGAATAGCCTTATAGCTACCGTGAAGCCTGACTGCCTATGTAGCCCCTATAGCCCCCTAAAGCTTGCCTACCTATATAGCCCCCGAAGCCTGCCTGTCTACTTATATGGGGCCTCTATAGCTGCCTATATGGACACTCTATTGGCTACCTAAACCTTGCCTATTTGGGGCCCTATATATCCTATCTAAACCCTGCCTGCCTAAATGGACCCCATATAGCCAGGGGGGCAGGTGCTGGAAAAGTCAGGATTCTAAGATATTTGTGTCTAAATCTGCAGGGACAAGTGGTCGGGAGATGTCATCATGATGGCGGACTGGACCGGATGCAGAACAAAGGGGAAAGTCAACGACTCGTCAGAGAAACGTCACCTGTGAGTCACAAGATGTAACTGCGCTGTAATCACTTATATGTCTACAGAGCCTGTGTACACTGGTGTCTACCACTATATGGTCACTGTATGGTGGTTATATACAGTCTGCAGAGCCTGTGTACACTAGTATATACCACTATATGGTCACTATATGGCGGTACTATTGCTCGTTGGGTACTGATCAGTAATAGTGTAGGGATATTATTCATTCACTTTGTGGTCATGTTCTGGCGGTTTAATCAGGTTCCTATGTAATAGCGTTATTGGTAATGTTGGTCTTGGTCAGGGGTGTGACTAGAGAAGCCAGGGCCCCAAAGCAAACTTTTGGATGGGGCCCCCTCCCTCTCCCCCCCTCCCTGACCACGACCATGTACCAGGACATGCTATTAGATAATGTAGATAATACAAGGGGCAAATACCTCACCATAAATATCACCATCATACTGCTACCAAACAAATCCCACTATACCAAGACCAACATTACCAATAACGCTATTACATAGGAACCTGATTATACCGCCAGAACATGACCACAAAGTGACTGAATAATTGCCAGAACTTAGGACAGATGAAAATGGTATTGGGGTACTAAATAGTGAGTACACCCTGCTCCAATGCCTCCCACTTCCCCCCCCCCCCCCCCAAAAAAAAAAAAATTCTTAGTATTTTATAGGTCGAAAGACTGGCGACAGAACATGGCTGAGAGGAATCAGATTAAACGTGACAAACTGAACATCAATAGGATCTTAGGAACTTAAAGGGTTGTCTTACCATACTGTTTCACTGAGCCACAAGCCGTTTTAGATTAATGCTTGCTGTCTTTTCCTGGTAAGGCTGTGGGTGGTTCTATAACAGTGATTAGCATATTGACTCTGTATTCACAGCTCTTCTAATTGCACTGACATGAAAGCAGGAGATCTTGTTTATGAGCTGTGAAGCTCTCTGCTCTAAAGTAAGCAAATGTAATTACTCTCCTTTGTTTTCAGGAGATAACACACTATGTTCTCAAGCTGACAGCAGTCCTGTGTGCAGACCTGTTGTGATGTCACTCCCTGCTTTCAGAGAAGACAAACAGAACAGGTATAAAGGGCTGTTCCACAGGAAAAACAAGCATGCATGCATGTGCCACAACTGAGGAATCCTGGAGAATTAGCCGATAAGCTGAGTATCAATCTTAGGACTGGGCAGACCCCCCAAAATACCTAGAAGAGAAGTAGATGGTAGTACCAGGCAGGGGCGTAACTACCGGGGTAGCAGTTGCTCCGGGCCCGTGCGCTTAGGGGGGCCCGCGCCCTGGGGCAGCTGCTACTGCATCCGTTACCCCGGTAATGCTGCTCCTGGCCCCGCCGGCAGTGAACATAACAGTTCACTGCGGCAGGCACGCAGCTGAGGGGCCCGGCGCATCCCGCCTCTGAACGCCCGGGCCCTCCGGCACGAGCGTTCAGAGGCAGCGCTACCCGGAGGTAGCAGAACGGAGCGCCGATCGCTCCGCTCTGCTACTTCCCCTGCCGGCCCTCTGTGATCACGTGGGCGCGCGCGTGATGACGTCACATCACCGCGCCGCCCGCGCTGAGCGCAGAGGCTGCAGAGAGACTGCAGCGCGGCGCATCAGGGGAGCGTGGACCGAGATAAGTAAACTATTTATTATTTTACCTGCCCATTAGCCTGCCTGTATATCCCATAGACTGCCTGTATACCTCCTAAGCCTGCCTACCCCCAAGCCTGCCTGTATCCCTTTAGCCTGCCTGTATACCCCATAAGCCTGCCTGTATACCCCCATCAGCCTGCCTGTATACCACTAAGCCTGCCTGTATACCCCATAAGCCTGCCTGTATACCCCCATAAGCCTGCCTGTATACCCCCAATAGCCTGCCTGTATACCCCCAATAGCCTGCCTGTATACCCAATTGCCTGCCTGTATTGGCCTGCCTGTATCTCATATTTTATGTAGCTGCTCTGCATTTTTGACTTCCTGATCTTTTCCATCACACACAAACCACACAGTGGATACGCTTTGCACAGGCCATCTTTCTTCAGGCACTATTCACTCTACCTTAGACTTGGGCTCTGGTCTTTATCTAACTTCAGGCGCAATGTAAGAACAGGTCTGCGCCAGATATCTGGCGTCTCTTCAGCCCAATATCAGGCGCAGCCCCGTTCATACATGTTTAGATCTCCCGCACACCATTATCGTGTGGGAGGAAGGCCTGTGATTGTCGGCACAAAGCATGTGAATGACGGGAAGGGGAGCGTTACAGATGTGAGTAAACTTTTTTCTATTTCTAATCATACCCCAGTGAACCAATGAGCTTTTGTAAGTTGTAGAGAACTCCTTTATGTAAACCACATCATCAACACCAGAAAAAAAAAAAGGAACGTAGAAACACAATCACACGGTTAAAGAAAGGAGTCACTTTTTCAGTTAGGGACCAGACTGCCAAAATTGTTCAGGAATGATGAGGGAACATGACCTAGAGTTCATGTTGTTGCCATGTGCTCCAAATTCTTCAGATTTCAATTGGATTGAACATCTGTGGAATTTACAGGACATGAAGGGAAACTGTTACTAAAACTTGGTTTCCAGATACCAAAAAAGCCACCTTTTTAAAGGGCCCTTTTAAAAAATTTTTACCCTTTCCCGGTTTAGGGTCTGTTTTTGGGGAAAAGGGGGGAGAACTTTCACAATTCGCAATTTGTTTTAAAAAACTTTTATTAAAGAATTAAAGTAGTAGTCTGTCCGAAATTTTTTTTATCTGAAATGGGACCAGGTGGGATAAAAAAAAAAAAAAAAACCAAAAAAAATATATACTTTCCTTAAAAGTTCCCTTTCCGCTCCAGAAATCTTTTACTCATTGGCCTTTAACCTAAAATCATAGGATTCAAGAGAAATGGTAACACTTCGTTGTCAAAGCTCCATACACAAAGATTTTGTGCAGGAATACTTAGAATTTATTGTAACATAATTTGTTACTGAAGTTTGGAACTATCATTAGGGCTTGTTCACCCCTGAGTTACATTTTTCCCCGTTACAAAAAAACGCTTTTTTGGAAACCGGGCATTTTTGGGGGCCCTTGACGGTCCCCAAAAAACAGATCTAAAAAAATTTACATGAGATTATCAAAAGCTGCTATGCCCAACACGCCAGCGGCGTTCCATGAGGGATCGCGGCTGGTGGGTTTTAAAAAAAACAACCAAAACCCCAGCTCTGGGGCTTGAAAAAAATTGGGGATGTCAGTTCTTTTCAAAACGAGCCGAGCTGCGCTTTTAAAACACGCAGGGCGATCCCTTTATGTGAACGCCCCCGCGTGGGTTTGTCATAGACAGCAAATGATTAAAAACTCACTGCTAAAATTTTTTAGATTTGTTTGGGGGCCATCAGTGCGGAAACCCCAAGATGGATCCCAAAAAACGCTTGTAAAACGGGTTTAAAGTTCGTGGAACAAGCCCTTTAATCTTTTTTAGCATGGTTTATTTTTATACACTTTTTTGGGGAAATTTAAAAAACATCGTAACTGTGCTGTGAAAAAAAGGGGGCCCCTAATTGTTTTTTATGTATAAATATTTACTTTTTAAAAAAACAAGTCTCCCGGGAAAAGGGGGGGGTCACATATTTAAATCCTGGAATTCACAGGTGTTGTCTTGAATGTAGACATTTTTTTTCCTTTTCTTCTCCATCCAGCCTAGACTGCAGTGTTGAATTCTTCTGACCACTGCCGAGTCTGCTGCTGAGACAGGATCAGGGCCATCCTTCCCTTTTTCTCTTTTTTTAAAGCTTTGACCACCCCTTGGGGTTCCGAAAAGAAAAAAATTTTTTACTTATCATGGGCCCCGGGTTTGGGTGCAGAGTACAGAACGTTACTCTCCAGTAGCAGGGTTTCCCGGCGTTAAAACAAAAATTAAAAATTAACAAAATAAAAACTAAAATGACAGATAATGCAGGGACATACTAAAAGGCATGAACAAAAAGAATGAACATTATTACTAAGTAATAAAGTGCCATGGAGAAGAAAAGAAGGTTTCAGGGGCTAAATTAAAAGATTGGGAAAAATTAATACAAGATAAAATTTTTGTGGAAATTTAAAAAAATTTAAAAATTAGAAACAGGGACCTAGAAAATTAACCTTTTCAAAGAATGGGGGGGAATGAAAAAGGATATTAAAGGGGTTTTTGAGTGAAAAGAACACATATTCCCCTTAAAAAGGTTTCCGGGACTTTACCTGTTTCATAATAAGTGGGGGGGTAAACATTATTTATTGGGAGTTTGAGTGAAATGAAAATAAATCCAAAAAAACAAGGGGCCAAAAACTTTACCCGTGAATGAAGGTGGGAAATGAAGAGGGGAATATAGGAGTTTAGGGGTTTAAATGAACACATATTCCAAGAAAACAGGTTTCAGCACCTTTCCTGTGCATTAAAAGGTGGGGATTTAACATGATATATAAGGGGTTTTTGGGGTGGGAAAAGGGGAAATAAAAAAATTTCACCTAAACAGGGGCTAGCCCTTTACCTGTGGGATTATAGGGGGGGTAAAGCAAAACCCAAAAATAGGGATTTTGATTGAAAAGAACACAATTCCATAAGACCAAAAATGTCTAGGGTTTTTCCCGTTCATGATTGGTGGGGGAATTTAAAATGATATTTAGGCAGTTTTGGGGAAATAACATATATTACACCTAAACAGGTCCCACACTTTTTCGTGCTTTATAGGTGGGAAAGAACATATAGGGGATTTTTAGTGAAATAAAAAAATAATCCATAAAAGTTTTCAGTTTTAAAGATTCCCCTTTTTTAATTGTATGTTTTGAATTAATGTATGGGAAATAAAAAATAATTTTGGGCATAGATCAAAGGGGTTTTTAAAAATCGGTTTCCCCTTTTGGGGAAAAAGTTCAGCCCCTACATGGGGGGAAAAGGAAAAAATGAGTACATGGGGATAGAAAATGAGAAAAAAAAAAAAGAAGGGTCCAAAGTATGAAAAATGTCTAGGTTTTTAAGGGAAAACCTTTGTTGCCCATAGCAACCAATCCAAACTCCTCCCATTTCCCCAAAAAAGCTCTGAAAAAAAGAAAGAGGGCTCTTGGGTTTGGTTTTCTTTGTGCTCTGTTGGTTTGCTAAGGCAACAAAAAGAATTTGGACCTAGACAATTTCATAAAAGCACCCTAAAAAATTTAAAAACCCCCAACGGGCCACCCCCCCAACTTTTGCCCCTCGGCTGGTGCGGGTGTTCGTTTTCAAAACGACTTTTTTGGCCCGCTGTAGACTTCGGGGTTTGAGGCGCCCGGGTTTCCGAAAAGGGGGGAAACGGGGGGTTTTAAAATACACAACCCCGGGTCCCCAAAACATGTCCTGGAGGGACCGGGGGCGGGGAAGCCTCCCCAAAACCCGGGCTTTTTAAAAAACCCTTTTATTGCGGCGGTTTCGTTCCCCGGGACAATTTAAAGGGTTCCCCTGTTCTTTTTTTGGGAGATCCCAACGGCTGGGGAACCCGGGTGCACAGTCAGCCCGGGGACCAGAGTGGCCCCCAGAGCTGGGCTGTGAAATAAGCCAATGACCCCCCACACAATGTGTGGGGTCCTGAAACTGCCCCTTTCCCCAAATCGACACAAGATTAGAAAAGTATTAGAAATAAGAATATTGCAAAAAAATTACTAGTGTAAAAAAAAAAAAAAAAAAGTAAAAAAACAGTTCTCCCTTCATGGGGTTTAAAAAAAAAAAAAAAAAAAAAAAAACTTTGAAAAATGGGGAAAAAAATAATAAAAAAAAAAAATAAATAAAAATAAATCTTTAAAAAAAAAATTGTGCATAAATTAAAAAAAACAAAAAAAAAACCAACCCCCAATTAGGTTTTCCACAGGGCCCCCCAATAACCTGTAGAAAATTTAAACGACAAAATTTTTTAATGTGGGAAAAGTGAACGGTGTAAAAAAAAAGGAAAAAAAAAAAATAATATTCCCCCATAAAGTACAAAATTTTCTCGAATAAAAAAGAGGCCTCATCCAAAATGCGTCATTTAAAAAAAAAAAAAAGTTACAACTGTTGAAACGCAAGAAGGAAAAAATACAAAAAAGTTCTGGGGGCATTAATACTTTTCAGGGCCCGGGGCTTAAGGGGGGAAAACCCAGTCCAATTTTAGCCCTTTCCAAAACCCCGTGCATTTTCTTTTTGATGGCATAATTACTGCTCAAAATGAACCCGGCAGGGAAAACC
>JAODAL010040283.1:0-37048 GCA_025379985.1 Phyllomedusa bahiana
CACCTACAAGGGAGAGGCACACGGGGGGTCACGTCCTACAAGGTGAGAGGCACACGACGGGTCGGTCACCTCAAGGTGAGAGGCAACGGGGGGTCAAGTTACCTAAAGGTGGAGGCACACGAGGGTCAGCGTCACCTACAAGGTGAAAAGGCACACGAGCGGTCCCCGGGTCACCAAACAAGGTAGAGGCGCACGAGGGGTCAGCGTCACCTAAAAGGGGTGAGAGGCGCACGAGGGGTCAGCGTCACCTACAAGGTGAGAGGCGCACGAGGACTCGGGGTCACCTACAAGGTGAGAGGCGCACGAGGACGAGGGGTCACCTACAAGGTGAGACGCACACGAGGGGTCAGCGTCACCGACAAGGAGAGAGGCACACGAGGGGTCAGCGTCACCAACAAGGTGAGACGCACACGAGGGGTAAGCGTCACCTACAAGGTGAGACGCACACGAGGGGTCAGCGTCACCTACAAGGTGAGACGCACACGAGGGGACAGCGTCACCTACAAGGTGAGAGCGCACCGAGGGGTCCCCGTCACCTACAAGGTGAGAGGCCACGAGGGTCAGCGTCACCTACAAGGTAAAGAGGCCCCACGGGGGGCGCGTCACCTACAAGGTGAGAGGCACACGAGGGGTCAGCGTCACCTACAAGGTGAGAGGCACACGAGGGGTCAGCGTCACCTACAAGGTGAGAGGCACACGAGGGGTCACCTACAAGGTGAGAGGCACACGAGCGGTCAGTGTAACGGCTTCAAGGGATTGTCCACTCTGGGCGAGGATAGACGGGGCCTCGGTCACAATCCTGCGGCGCCTTCTCTCATCCCTCTGTGCTGTTCCTCTGTTACTCCTCCTGTAAATGTATCACTGAATCCGTCAGGTGGGTGTGGCATCAGTGTGACATCATATCGGGTATCTTGATATTTCGGATGTTGTCTCTAGGACCCGGATGAGGTAAAGATGGACGTGGTCACTCAGGAGGACGCCACCGGCATCGTCTCCTTCCCGGACTTCAAGATCCCGGCCAACCCCAAGTAGGTGCCAGCGCCCAGTGCTATCGGGGGGCAGCGGAGCATCACGTTCAGGACCTCTGCTGCTGTCACTGAATGGCAGCCTGTGCTGGTCATAGGGGCGGTAACATCCTCTGCTGCTGTCACTGAATGGCAGCCTGTGCTGGTCATAGGGGCGGTAACATCCTCTGCTGCTGTCACTGAATGGCAGCCTGTGCTGGTCATAGGGGCGCGGGCGGTTTAAAATCCTCTGCTGCTTTTCACTGAATGGCAGCCGTGCTGGTCATAGGGGGCGCGGTAACATCCTCTGCTGCTTGTCAACTGAATGGCAGCCTGTGGGTGGTCATAAGGGGGCGGTTAACATCCTCTGTGCTGTCACTGAATGGCAGCCTGTGCTGGTCATATGGGGCGGCGGCGGTAACATCCTCTGCTGCTGTCACTGAATGGCAGCTTGTGCTGGTCATAGGGGTCGGCGGGGGGTAACATCCTCTGTGCTGTCACTGAATGGCAAGCCGGTGCTGGTAATAGGGGCGGGGGGCGGTAAAATCCTCTGCTGCTGTCACTGGGAAAGGCAGCCTGGTGCTGGTTCATGGGGCTGCGGGGCGGTAACCCCGCTGCTGTCATGGAATGGCAGCTGTCTGGTCATAGGGGCGGTAACCATCCTCTGCTGCTGTCCGAAAAGGCAGCCTGTGCTGGTCATAGGGGCGGTAACATCCTCTGCTGTCACTGAATGGCCCGCCTGTCTGGTCATAGGGCGGCGGGCGTTTAAAAACCTCTGCCTGCGTTACTGAATGGCAGCCTGTGTGGTCATAGGGCTGCGGGGCGGTTAAACATCCTTCTGGCTGTCCCCTGAATGGCAGCCTGTGCTGGTCATAGGGGCGGCGGGCGGTAAATCCTCTGCTGCTGTCACTGAATGGGAGCCTGTGCTGGTCATAGGGGCGGCGGCCGGAACATCCCCTGCGCTGTCACTGAATGGCAGCCTGTCTGGTCATAGGGGGGGGGCGGTAACATCCTCTGTGCTGTCACTGAATGGCAGCCCGTGCTGGTCATAGGGCCCGGGGGGCGGTAACTCTGCTGCTGTCTCTGAATGGGCAGCCTGTGCTGTCATAGGGGCTGCGGGCGGTAACATCCTCTGCTGCTGTCACTGAATGGCAGCCTGTGCTGGTCATAGGGGCTGCGGGCGGTAACATCCTCTGCTGCTGTCACTGAATGGCAGCCTGTGCTGGTCATAGGGGCTGCGGGCGGTAACAGAAACAGCTGATGTCACTGAATGGCGGCGTGTGCTGGTCGTGGGGGCGGCGGGCGGTAACATCCTCTGCTGCTGTCCATGAATGGCAGCCTGTGCTGGTCATAGGGGCGCGGGGCGGTAACATTCCCCCGCTGCTGTCACTGAAAAGGCAAGCCTGTGCTGGTCATAGGGGCTGCGGGGCGGGTTTAATATCCTCTGCTGCTGTCACTGAATGGCAGCCTGTGTGGTCATAGGGGCGGCGGGTCGGGGAACATCCTCTGCTGCTGTCACTGAAAAGGCAGCCTGTGCTGGTTCCCTTTGGGCTGCGGGGTAACATCCTCTGTGCTGTCATGAAAAGGCAGCCTGTGCTGGTCATAGGGGCGCGGGCGGTAACATCCCTTGCTGCTGTCACTGAATGGGAGCCTGTGCTGGTCATAGGGCCGCGGGCGGTAACATTTCCCCTGCTGCTGTTTACTGAATGGCAGCCTGCTGGTTGATCATAGGGGCTGCGGGCGGTAACATCCTCTGCTGCTGTCACTGAATGGCAGCCTGTGCTGGTCATAGGGGCAGCGGGCGGTAACATCCTCTGTGCTGTTCACTGAATGGCAGCCTGTGCTGGTCATAGGGGCGGCGGGCGGTAACATCCTCTGCTGCTGTCACTGAATGGCAGCCTGTGCTGGTCATAGGGGCCGTAACATCATCTGCTGAGGTCACTGAATGGCAGCCTGTGCTGGTCTAGGGGCTGCGGGCGGGAAATCCCCTGTGCTGTCAAATGAATGGCAGCCTGTTGCTGGTCATAGGGGCCGCGGGGCGGTAAAATTCCTCTGCTGCTGTCACTGAATGGCAGCCTGTGCTGGTCATAGGGGCGGCGGGCGGTAACATCCTCTGCTGCTGTCACTGAATGGCAGCCAGTGCTGGTCATAGGGGCTGCGGGCGTTAATATCCTCTGCTGCTGTCACTGAATGGCAGCCTTGTGGTATAGGGCGCGGGCGGTAACATTGCTGCGTGTCACTGAATGGGGCCTGTGCTGGTCATTAGGGGCTGCGGGGGGGTAAATCCTCTGCTGCTGTCACTGAATGGCAGCCTGTGCTGGTCATAGGGGCGGTAACATCCTCTGCTGCTGTCACTGAATGGCAGCCTGTGCTGGTCATAGGGGCGGCGGGCGGTAACATCCTCTGTGCTGTCACTGAAAAGGCAGCCTTGTGCTGGTCATAGGGGCGCGGGCGGTAACATCCTCTCTGCTGTCACTGAATGGCAGCCTGTGCTGGTCATAGGGGCGGGGGGCGGTAAATCCTCTGCTGCTGTCACTGAATGGCAGCCCGTGTGGTCATAGGGGCGGCGGCCGGTAAACATCCCTTTCTGCTGTCACTGAAAGGCCCGCCTGGGCTGGTCATAGGGGCGCGGGCGGTAAAAATCCTCTGCTGCTGTCACTGAATGGCAGCCTGTGCTGGTCATAGGGGCCGCGGGGCGGTAAATTCTGTGCTGGTCCCCTGAATGGCAGCCTGTCCTGGTCCCTAGGGGCGGTAACATCCTCTGCTGCTGTCATGAATGGCAGCCTGTGCTGGTTTATAGGGGCGGTTTAAAATTACTCTGCTGCTGTCCACTGAATGGCAGCCTGTGCTGGTCATAGGGGGGGGCGGTAACATCCTCTGCTGCGTCACGAATGGAGCCTGGGGCTGGTCATAGGGGCGGGCGGGCGGTAACATCCTCTGCTGCTGTCACTGAATGGGAGCCTGTGGCTGGTCATAGGGGCGGGCGTAACATCCTCTGCTGCTGGTTCACTGAATGGCAGCCCGTGCTGGTCATAGGGGGCGGCGGGTAACCATCCTCTGCTGCTGTCATGAATGGCAGCCTGTGGGGGTCATAGGGCGGCGGGCGGGTAACATCCTCTGCTGCTGTCCCCTGAATGGCAGCCTGTGCTGATCATAGGGGCCGCGGGCCGTAACAAACCTCTGCTGCGTGTCAACTGAATGGCAGCCTGTGTGGTCATAGGGGCGGCGGGGCGGTAACATCCTCTGCGCTGTCACTGGGAATGGCAGCCTGTTGCTGGTAAAAAGGGGCGCGGGCGGTAAATATCTCTGCTTTCTGGGCACTGAATGGCAGCCTGTGCTGGTCATAGGGGCGCGGGCCGGTAAATCCTCTGCTGCTGTCACTGAAAGGCAGCCTGTGCTGGTCAAAGGGGCGGCGGCGGTAACATCCCTCTGCTGCTGTCACTGAATGGCAGCCTGTGATGTCATAGGGGCTGCGGGGCGGTAACATCCTCTGCTGCTGTCACTGAATGGCAGCCTGTGCTGGTCATAGGGGCTGCGGGCGGTAATATCCTCTGCTGCTGTCACTGAATGGCAGCCTGATCTGGTCATCGGGGCGGTAACATCCTCTGCTGCTGTCACTGAATGGCAGCCTGTGCTGGTCAGAGGGGCGCGGGCGGTAACATCCTCTGCTGCTGTCACTGAATGGCAGCCTGTGCTGTCATAGGGGCGGCGGGCGGTAACATCCTCTGCTGCTGTCACTGAATGGCAGCCTTTTGCTGGTCATAGGGGCCGGGGCGGTTTTAAAACCTCTGATGTTCACTGATGGCAGCCTGTGCTGGTCATAGGGGCGGCGGGCGTAACATTTCCTCTGCTTGCTGTCAACCTGATTGGCAGCCTGTGCTGGTCATAGGGGCTGCGGGCGGTAACATCCTCTGCTGCTGTCACTGAATGGCAGCCTGTGCTGTTCATAGGGGCGGCGGGCGGTACCATCCTATGCTGCTGTCCCCTGAATAGGCAGCCTGTGCTGGTCATAGGGGGGCGGGTAACATCCTCTGCTGCTGGGACTGAATGGCAGCCTGTGCTGGGCATAGGGGCGGCGGGCGGTAACATCCTCTGTGCTGTTCACTGAATGGCAGGGCCCGTGCTGAGTCAATAGGGGCGTAACATCTCTGCTGCTTTTCACTGAATGGCAGCCTGTCTGGTCATAGGGGCGGAACATCCTCTGGGTGCTGTCCACTGAATGGCAGCCTGTGCTGGTCATAGGGGCGGTAACATCCTCTGCTGCTGTCACTGAATGGCAGCCTGTGCTGGTCATAGGGGCGGCGGGCGGTAACATCCTCTGCTGCTGTCACTGAATGGCAGCCTGTGCTGGTCATAGGGGCGGCGGGCGGTAACATCCTCTGCTGCTGTCACTGAATGGCAGCCTGTGCTGGTCATAGGGGCAGCGGGCGGTAAACCCCGCTGCTGTCACTGAATTTGGGAAGCCTTGTGCTGGTCATAGGGGCCGCGGGCGGTAACATCCTCTGCTGCTGTCACTGAATGGCAGCCTGTGCTGGTCATAGGGGTGGCGGGCGGTAACATCCTCTGCTGCTGTCACTGAATGGCAGCCTGTGCTGGTATAGGGGCCCCGGGGGCGGTAACATCCTCTGCTGCTGTCACTGAATGGCAGCCGTGCTGGTCATAGGGGCGGGGGGCGGTAAATCCTCTGCTGCTGTCACTGAATGGCAGCCCGTGCTGGTCATTTGGGGCCGGCGCGGGCGGTAAACATCCTTGCTGCTGTCACTGAATGGCAGCCTGTGCTGTCATAGGGGCGGCGGGAGGGTAAAAATCCTCTGCTGCTGTCACTGAATGGCAGCCCGTGCTGGGCCATAGGGGCGGGGGCGGTAACAACCCCCTGCTGCTGTCACTGAATGGCAGCTTTTTGCTGGTCCATAGGGGGGCGGGCGGTAACATCCCCTGCTGCTGTCACTGAATGGCAGCCTGTCTGGTCATGGGGCGGCGGGCGGTAACATCCTCTGCTGCTGTCACTGAATGGCAGCCTGGGGCTGGGTCATAGGGGCGGGGCGCGGGAAAAACCTCTGCTGCTGTCACTGAATGGCAGCCTGTGCTGTCATAGGGGCGGCGGGCGGTAACATCCTCTGCTGCTGTCACTGAATGGCAGCCTGTGCTGGTCATAGGGGCGGCGGGCGGTAACATCCTCTGCTGCTGTCACTGAATGGCAGCCTGTGCTGGTCATAGGGGCGGTTTAAATCCTCTGCTGCTGTCCTGAATGGCAGCCTGTGCTGGTCCCTAGGGGCCGCAGCGGTAACATCCTCTGCTGCTGTCCAAATGAATGGCACCCGTGCTGGTCATAGGGGCTAGCGGGCGGTAAACCCTCTCTTGCTGCTGTCACTGAATGGCAGCCTGTGCTGGTCATAGGGGCCGGGGGGCTGTAACATCCCCCCTGCTGCTGTCACTGAATGGCAGCCTGTGCTGGTCATTGGGGCCGGTGGCGGTAACATCCTCTGCTGCTGTCACTGAATGGCCGCCTGTGCTGGTCATAGGGGCCGGGGCGGTAACATCCTCTGCTGCTGTCACTGAATGGCAGCCTGTGCTGGTCATCGGGGCCGCGGGCGGTAACATCCTCTGCTGCTGTCACTGAATGGCAGCCTGTCTGTCATAGGGGCGGGGGCCGGGGAACATCCTTTCTGCTTGTCACTGAGAATGGCAGCCTGTGCTGGTTTAGGGGCAGCGGGCGGGTACATTCTCTGCTGCTGTCACTGAATGGCAGCCTGTGCTGGTCATAGGGGGCGGCGGGCGTAACATCCTCTGCTGCGTCACGAATGGCAGCCTGTCTGTCATAGGGGCGGCGGGCGGTAACATCCTCTGCTGCTGTCACTGAATGGCAGCCTGTGCTGGTTTTATAGGGGCGGCGGGCGGTTTAAAATCCTCTGCTGCTGTCACTGAATGGCAGCCTGTTGTGGTCAAAAGGGGCGGGGGCGGTAAAAATCCTCTGTGCTGTCTTGGGATGGGAGCCTCAAATGATTCATACAGAAAGGGTTTGGGGGCTGTTACCAAATTCCTTCCGTTTCACCCCCAGATTTTGGGGGTGTGGGGTCAGGGCCCGTCGGGCGGAAACACCTTTTGCTGGGGTGGCTGAATGAAGGAAATGGTTTGCTTTTGGCATAGGGGCGGTGGGCGGTCATTTGCGTGGGCGGGGCATGTGGCGCCTGTGTGGTCATGGGGGGGTCCCTTGTGTGGGCTGTGGCAGCTGTGCTGGGTTGGGCGGTGCGTGTGGTGGGGTGCAGTGCAGTGTGGTGTGGTGCAGTGCAGTGTGGTGCGGCGCAGCGTGGTGCGGCGCGGTGTAGTGTGGTGCAGTACAGTGTGGTGCGGCGCAGTGTGGTGCGGCGCAGTGTGGTGCAGTGTGGTGCGGCGCGGTGGGGTGCGGCGCGGTGTGGTGCGGCGCAATGTGGTGCAGTGTGGTGCGGCGCGGCGCAGTGTGGCGCGGTGCGGTGCAGTGTGGTGCGGCGCGGTGTGGTGTGGTGCGGTGCGGTGCAGTGCGGTGCGGCGCTGTGCGGCGCTGTGTGGTGCGGCGCGGTGTGGTGCAGTGTGGTGCGGTGCGGTGCTGTGTGGTGCGGCGCGGTGTGGTGCGGCGCGGCGCAGTGGGGCGCGGCGCAGTGGGGTGCAGTGTGGTGTGGGTGTGGTGCAGTGTGGTGCAGTGTGGTGTGGTGCGGTGCAGTGTGGCGCGGTGCAGTGTGGTGTAGTGTGGTGTGGTGCGGCGCAGTGTGGTGCGGTGCGGCGCAGTGCGGTGCGGCACAGTGCGGTGCGGTGCAGTGCGGTGCGGTGCGGTGTGGTGCGGTGCGGTGTGGTGCGGTGCAGTGTGGTGCGGCGCAGTGTGGTGCGGCGCAGTGTGGTGCGGTGCGGCGCAGTGCGGTGCGGCGCAGTGTGGTGCGGAGCAGTGTGGTGAGGTGCAGTGTGGTGTGGCGCAGTGTGGTGTGGCGCAGTGCGCCGCGGTGACGTCTCCTCTCTTTCAGTTCTGCCCAGATTCTTCGTCACCATAGAACCCAAGGAGAACTTCATCACCTCGAAGACCTTCAATGAATTCACAATCACAGTGAAAGCAAAGTAAGTGCCCCCTGCTGCTCGAGCATGCTGGGAGCTGCAGTGACAGGATATACAGCAGTCACCACTACTACTACCCTCAGCAGAAGCGCGGGGCAGGACTGGGAGGGCGATGGGGTGGATAGTGGGGGGTATCAGGCAGCAAAGTACCCCTAGAATGGAGCTATATAAAGTCACCACCAGGGGAAGCTCCCCACATGGAGATATATACAGTCACCACTAGGAGGAGCTCCCACATGGGGGTATATAAAGTCACCACTAGGGGGAGCTCCCCACATGGGGGTATTTACAGTCACCACTAGGGGGAGCTCCCCACATGGGATACTAATGAGATCACAACTAGGGGGAGCTCCCAAAAAAACAGGGGGAGATAATTATGCAGTCACCAAATAGGGGGAGCCCCCACAATGGAGATATATGCAGTCACCACTAGGGGGAGCTCCCCACATGGAGATATATGCAGTCACCACTAGGGGGAGCTCCCCACATGGAGATATATGCAGTCACCACTAGGGGGAGCTCCCCGCATGGAGATATATGCAGTCACCACTAGGGGGAGCTGCCCCCATGGGGGTATATACAGTCACCACTAGGAGGAGCTCCCCGCATGGGGGTATATACAGTCACCACTAGGAGGAACTATTGTGTGAACCTGTCCTTCTAGCCCACACCTGTTTAGACCGGGTACAACTGTAACAAATCTTCAGCTGTGAGAAATGTGGGCAGCCTCTCTGTATAAACAAGAATGCCCCCTTCACTGACAGCAAGCAGAGATGTGGAGTATGGTGCGATTGCAGGATGTTTTCATTGTTCACAGCTATTATTACGCTAAGAAAGTGGAGCAGGCGCGAGTCTTCATCCGCTACGGAAGAATAGAGCCCAACGGCGCCCGGAGGATGATGGCCAATTCCATCAATGTGATGCAGGTAGGAGGAGCCCCGGGTAAAAATTTACCCCATGAAGATAAAAGGGGGAAACCCTTTGGGGGGCAAAATTAAAAATGCATGGGGTTTCAGCTGGGCCCTTTTTGGGGGGGAAAAGAGGGGGGCATATAAAAAGTAGCTTTTAGGGTGGGCCCCCAAAAATAAACCCCCACCGGTGGGCCCCCAGAGTCCTCTCCTCCCCGGTGGGTCCCCAGAGTCCTCTCCTCCGGTGGGTCCCCAGAGTCCTCTCCTCCGGTGGGTTTCCCCCCCCCGAGTCCTTTTCCCCCGGTGGTTCCCCCCCGAGTCCCCTCCTCCGGTGGGGCCCCCCCGAGTCCCCTCCTCCGGTGGTCCCCCCAAAAGTCCCCTCCAACCCGGGGGGCCCCCCCGAGTTCCTCTCCCCCGGTGGGGGGGGCCCCCCGAGCCTTTCCCCCGGTTTGGGCCCCCCCGGTTTCCCCTACCGGTGGTCCCCCCAGGTTTCCCCCTCCCACCGGTGGTCCCCCCAGAGTCCTCTCCACCGGTGGGGCCCCCCGAGTCCCCTCTCCCGGTGGGTCCCCCCGAGTCTCTCCACCGGTGGGCCCCAGAGTCCTCTCCACCGGTGGGTCCCCCGAGTCCTCTTTCCCGGTGGGTCCCCCGGTCTTCTCCTCCGGTGGGGGGCCCAGAGTCCTTCCTCCGGTGGGTCCCAGGTTCCCCTCCTCCGGGGGGTCCCCCCGAGTCCTCTACCCCGGTGGGTCCCCCGGTCCTCTCCCCCGGTGGGTCCCCAGAGGGCCTCCCCCTCCGGGGGTCCCCAGAAATCCCTCCTCCGGGGGGTCCCCCGGTCCCCCCTCCCCCCGGGGGTCCCCCAGAGTCCTTCCCCCGGTGGTCCCCCCGAGTCCCTTTTTTCCCGGGGGTCCCCCAGAGTCCTTCTCAAAAGGGGGTCCCCCAGGGGTCCTCTCCCCCCGGGGGGGGCCCCCCCCGAAATCCTCTCCAAACCCGGTGGGGCCCCCCCGAGTCCTCTCCAAACCCCGGGGGTCCCCCCGGTTTCCCCTCCAAAGGTGGGGCCCCCCCGGGGGGTCCTCTCCACCGGTGGGGCCCCAGAGTCCCCTCCACCGGTGGGCCCCAGAGTCCTTTTCCCCCCCGGTGGGCCCCCGGGGTCCCCTCCTTCCCGGTTTGGGCCCCCGAGTCCCCTCCTCCCGGTTTGGGCCCAGAGGGCCCCCTCCTCCCGGGGGGTCCCCGAGCTCCCTTCCCCGGTGGGTCCCAAAAAGTTCCCCTTTCCCCCGGTGGGGGACCCAGAAGGGCCTTCCCCCCGGTTGGGGCCCCCGAGTCCTCTTTCCCCGGTGGGTTCCCCCGAGGGCCTCCTTTGGTGGTCCCCCAGAGTCCTCTCCCCGGTTTGGGCCCAGGGTCCTTCCTCCGGTGGTCCCCCCAGAGTCCTCTCCACCGGTGGTCCCCCCAGAGTCCTCTCCTCCGGGGGGGGGCTCCCCGGGGGGGCCTTGGGGGGTTTGGGGGAAAGGGGCGCTTGTTTTTGTTGTAGATGAACCCTTTGGGGAAGGCCGTGTTCCGTTGGGGCAGGGGGGGGCGGGGGGGTGGCCCGGGGGTTTTGGGGGTACTTTTAAAAGGTTTGGGGGGAGCTTTGGGCGGGGTCGCCCTTTTTTACATCACGGGCCCCGTGGAGGAGACGGAAAGGGGGGGTTTTTTAGCCCCAGGGCCTGCTGGTCAGGGGACCCGGGGTCTGGCGCTCACATTTTCTGTTAATTTCTTTTTTTCTTTAGGTTCACAAATCTGAAGAGAGCGGGGGAAAATCCCGGGCCCAAATTTTTTTATGACCCCCTACACCCTTTAAGGCTATCGGGAACCCCCCTGTTTGTGGGAATGGAAAGGGTGCCCCATTATGTCAAAGGGGGAGGCAATGCCCGGGGGGGAGCCCCAAACCCTCATAGAAACCCGCCCGCCCAGGGGGGGGGGGGGGGGGTTGGGGGAACACCCTCATTTAGGAACCCGCCCAGGGTGGGGGGTGGGGGGGGGAAGAGCCCCCCAATCAGGGCAGCTTGGGGCCCCCCCAGGGGGGGGGGGGGGGGAGAACCCACCCTTCAAACAGAACCTGCCCCGGGGGGGAGCACACCCTCTCGGCACCTTTTAAGGGGGGGTAGCAAAAAAACCCTTTTCCGTCACCTTTCCCGGGGGGGGGCACACCCCCATCAAAAACACTGCCAGGGGGGGGGGCACACCCCCATTTAGGGCCCCCTGCCCAGGGGGGAGGGACCCCCCCCATCAGGGAAAATCCTTCCCGCCCTGGGGGGGCCACCCCCAGTCACCCCGCCCGCCCAGGGGGGGGGGGGGGAAACACACCCTCATCAGGAAACTCCGCCCCCCCCAGGGGGGAAAGGGGGGGCCCAATCTTTACCCGGACACCCGACGAAAAAGGGGGGGCCACCCTCATTACCCCCGAAAAAATGCCCAGGGGGGGGGCAAACCTCATCAGCCCCTCCCGCCCGGGGGGGGGGGGGGGAGGGAGCACACCCTCATCAGACACCTGCCCAGGGGGGAGCACACCCTCAGAGAATACAACAGATCCCTGCTCTGGTGCCCTCCCGCTACTAAGGGTGTCCTTACACTGAAACGTAACACCCCTCCATTCCAGGGGTGAGGTGCGGCCCCCCCATTCCAGGGTTAGGTGCCGGCCCCCGCCTCCATTCCAAGGGGTGAGGATCGCCCCCTCCATTCCAGGGTGAGGTGCTGCCCCCTCCATTCCAGGGGTGAGGTGCCGCCCCCTCCATTCCAGGGGTGAGGTGCCGCCCCCTCCATTCCAGGGGTGAGGTGCCGCCCCCCACCCTCCATTTCCAGGTGAGGTGTCCGCCCCCTCCATTCCAGGGGTGAGGTGCGGGCCCCTCCATTCCAGGGGTGAGGTGCGGGCCCCTCCATTCCAGGGGTGAGGTGCGGGCCCCTCCATTCAGGGTGAGGTGACGTGCCCCACCATTCAGTGTTGAGATGCGGCCCTCCATTCCAGGGTTAGTGCACGCCCCTCCATTCCAGGGGTGAGGTGCCGCCCCTCCATTCCAGGGGTGAGGTGCCGCCCCTCCATTCCAGGGGTGAGGTGCCGCCCCTCCATTCCAGGGGTGAGGTGCGGCCCCTCCATTCCAGGTAGAGGTGCGGCCCCTCCAATCCAGGGGTGAGGTGCCGCCCCCCCCATTCCAGGGGTTAGGTGCGGCCCCTCCATTCCAGGGGTGAGGTGCGGCCCCTCCATTCCAGGGGTGAGGTGCCGCCCCCCCCATTCGGGTGAGGTGCGGCCCCTCCATTCCAGGGGGTGAGTGAGCGGCCCCTGCCATAATCCAGGGTGAGGTTCCGCCCCCTCCAATCCAGGGGTGAGGTCCGCCCTCGCCCTCCATTCCAGGGAGTGAGTGTGCCGCCCTCATCCATTCCAGGGGTAGGTGCCCGCCCCCTCCATTCACATGGGTTAGTTGCGGCCCCCTCCAAACCAGGTGAGGTGCGGCCTTCTCCATTCCAGGGGTGAGGTGCGGCCACTCCATTCCAGTGGTTAGTGCCTCCCCTCCATACCAGGAGAGGTAGCGGCCCCTCCATTCCAGGGGTGGGTGACGCCCCATCCATTCCAGGGGTGGAAGGTGCGGCCCCTCATCCAGGGGTGAGGTGCTGCCTCTCCATTCCAGGGGTGAGGTGCGGCCCCTCCATTCCAGGGGTGAGGTGCGGCCCCTCCATTCCAGGGGTGAGGTGCGGCCCCTCCATTCCAGGGGTGAGGTGCGGCCTCTCCATTCCAGGGGTGAGGTGCGGCCCCCTCCATTCCAGGGGTGAGGTGCGCCCCCTCCATTCCAGGGGTGAGGTGCGGCCCCTCCATTCCAGGGGTGATGGAGCGGCCTCTCCATTCTTCAGTGGTGAGGTCGGCCTCTCATTCCAAGGGTGAGGTGCGCCCTCTCCATTCCAGGTGAGGTGCGGCCTCTCCAATCCAGGGTGAGGGGCGGCCCTCCATTTTCCAGGGGTGAGGTGCGGCCCCTCCATTCCAGGGGTGAGGTGCGGCCCCTCCATTCCAGGGGTGAGGTGCCGCCCCTCCATTCCAGGGGTGAGTGCCCCCCTCCATTCCAGGGGTGAGGTGCGGCCCCTCCATTCCAGGGGTGAGGTGCGGCCCCTCCATTCCAGGGGTGAGGTGCGGCCCCTCCATTCCAGGGGTGAGGTGCCGCCCCTCCATTCCAGGGTGGGGGGGGAGGTTGCCCCCCTCCCATTCCATGTCGTGAGGTGCGGCCCCTCCATCCAGGATGGAGTGCGGGCCGTCTCCATTCCAGGGTTGAGTCGGGCCCCTCCATTCCAGGGGTGAGTGGCGGCCCCTCCATTCCAGGGGTGAGGTGCGGCCCCTCCATTCCAGGGTGAGGTGGCCAGCCCCTACCCATTCCATTGTGAGGTTGCCGCCCCCTCCATTCCAGGGGTGAGGTGCGGCCCCTCCATTACAGGGGTGAGGTGCCGCCCCCCCATTCCAGGGTTGAGGTGCCGCCCCCCCATTCCAGGGGTGAGGTGCCGCCCCTCCATTCCAGGGGTGAGGTGCCGCCCCTCCATTCCAGGGGTGAGGTGCGGCCCCCTGACGTCACGTTGTTGTTCCCCATCAGGTCCAGGTGAAGGACACGCTGGACAATGCGGTGTCTCGTATCCGGCTGACGCTCACCGGGGAGATGGTCCAAGATGGCGGAGAGGTCAGCCCCTTAGCCCAGCAGCGCTCCCTGCGCCAGCAGACGGACGAGCACGGGGTGGCGGTGTTTGTGGTGAACATCCCGGCAGACATAGCGGCCCTGGACTTCAAGGTGAGCCGCCCCCTCCGCTGCAGGTGCTGCGCCCGCCCGCCGCTCCGAGGGTAACCTGCGCTCTCCTGCAGATCACAACCGCTGACAACAACCTGGAGGAGGAGAACCAGGCGAGCGCCACCTACAAAGCCACCGCCTACAGGTCGCTGACCAAGAGCTACCTGTACATCAACTGGGCCCGGGAGAGCCAGGCCCTGCAGGTCGGAGACTTCCTCAACGTCCAGGTGGTGCCCAGCAGCCCTTACCTGGCCAAGCTCACCCACTACAGCTACCTGGTGAGCGCCAGAGGACGGGGTTACTGCATACAAGGGGATAGCGTGCACAAGGGTGTGTATGTGGGGGTAATAATACACTGCTGCTGTATGGACATCATTACACCGTGTGGCGGTAATACACTGCTGTATATGTATATGGTGGTAATACACTACTGTATATGGCGGTAATACACTGCTGTATATGTATATGGTGGTAATACACTGCTGTATATGTATATGGTGGTAATACACTACTGTATATGGCGGTAATACACTGCTGTATATGTATATGGCGGTAATACACTGCTGTGTATGTATCTGGCGGTAATACACTGCTGTATATGGCGGTAATACACTGCTGTATATGGCAGTAATACACTGCTGTGTATGTATATGGCTTACATAACACAGCTTGAGTAGTATATGCGGGTAATACACTGCTGTATATATATATGGCGGTAATACACTGCTGTATATGGCGGTAGTAATAGGCTGCACACATCTACGTCACTATTCATCTCTCTCCGCACAGCTCATCTCGAAAGGGAAGATCATGAAGTTTGATACGGTGCGGAGGGCCCACGAGTCCACGTCCCAGAACCTGAACCTCCAGGTGACGGACGCCATGGTGCCCTCCGTCCGCCTCCTGGTTTATTACATCATCACCGGAGACACCACCGCCGAGGTCGTGGCCGATTCCATCTGGGTGGACATCAAGGAGAAGTGCGTCAATAACCTGAAGGTGGGGCGTGGTCCTGGGGTCAGGGATGATGGGAGTGATACATTGAGTGTGATAGGAGATTAGATTGTGAGCTCTGGGTTCAGGGATGATGGGAAGAGACATTGTGTGTGAAAGGGAGATTAGATTTGTGAGCTCCTGGGGTCAGGGATGATGGGAGTGATACACATGTGTGTGATAGGAGATTAGATTGTTAGCTCCTGGGGTCAGGGATGATGGGAGTGATACATTGAGTGTGATAGAGATTAGATTGTGAGCTCCTGGGGGTCAGGTGATGGTAGTGACAATGTGTGTGAAAGGGAGATTAGATTGTGAGCTCCTGGTGTCAGGGATGATGGAGGTGATACATTGTGTGTGATAGGAGATTAGATTGTGAGCTCCTGGGGTCAGGGAAAAATGGAGTGATACCCATTGTGTGTAATAGAGAATAGATAGTGTGAGAAGCACCAGTGGTCAGGGATGATGGGATGATACATATTGTGTGAGATAAGAGATTAGATAGTGAGCTCGTGGGGTCAGGGATTATGGGAGTGATACATTGTGTGTAGATAGGGATATTAAGATTGTGAGCTCCCTTGGGTCAGGATGAATGGGAGTGATACATTGTGTGTGATAAAGAGATTAGGATTGTGAACTCCTGGTGTCAGGGATATTGGGAGTGGTGCATTGTGTGAATAGTAGATTAATTGTGAGCTCCTGGGTCAGGAATGATGGGAGTGAATACATTGTGGGTGTGATAGGGAGTTTAGAATTTGAGCTTCCTTGGGTCAGGGATGATGGGAGTGATACATTGTGTGAAAAGGGATATTATAATGTGATCTTCCTGGGTCAGGGATGATGGGAGTGATACATTGAGTGTGATAGAGAATAGATGTGAGCTCCTGGGTCAGGGCTATGAGTGACATTGTGTGTGAAAGGGAGATTAATTTGTGAGCATCCTGGTTCAGGGATGATGGGAGTGATACATTGTGAGTGATAAGGAGATAGATTGTGAGCTCCTGGGTCAGGTATGATATGAGAGATACATTGAGTGTGATAGGATATTAAGATTGTGAGCTCCCTGGGGTCAGGGATGATGGAGTGACATTGTGTGTGAAAGGAGATTAGATTGTGACTCCTGGGTCAGGGATGATGGGAGTGATACAATGTGTGTGATAGGAGATAGATTGTGAGCTCCTGGGGTCAGGGATGATGGGAGTGATACATTGTTGTAATAGGAGATTAGATTGTGACTCCTGGGTCAGGGATGATGGGAGTGATACATTGTGTGTGATAAGATATTAATTGTGACTCCTGGGGTCAGGGATGATGGGAGTGATACATTTTGTTGAATAGGGAGAATAGATTGTGAGCTCCTTGTGGTCAGGATGATGGATGATACATTGTGTGAGATAAGAGAATATATTGTGAGCTCCTGGTCAGGGATAATGGAGTGGTGCATTGTGTGATGAGGAGATTAGATTGTAGCTCCTGGGGTCAGTGAGTATGAGTATGGGAGTGAACATTGTGTGGTGAAAGGGGTTAGTTAGATTTGTTATGCTCCTGGGGACAGGGATGATTGTGAGTGATAACATTGTATGTGATAGGAGGATTAGATTGTAGCTCCGGGGTCAGGATGATGGGATTAGATACTTTGTGTGTAAAGATTAGATTGTAGCTCCTTGGTCAGGATGATGGGAAGTGATACAATTGTGTGTGATAAGAGATTAGATATGTGAGCTCCTGGGTCAGGATAATGAGAGGGTGACATTGTGTGATAGGAGATAATATTGTGAGCACCTGGTGACCCGGATGATGGGAGTTATACAGTTGTGTTTGATAGGAGATTAGATTGTCAGCACCTGCGGACAGGGATTGGGATTGATACATTGAGTGTGATAGGAGATTAGATTGTGAGCTCCTGGGGTCAGAGATGATGGGAGTGATACATTGTGTGTGATAGGAGATTAGATTGTCAGCTCCTGGTGTCAGGGATGATGGGAATGATACATTGAGTGTGATAGGAGATTAATTGTGAGCCTTCCTGGGGTCAGGGATGATGGGAGAGAAACACTGTGTGATAGGAGATTGTGAGCTCTTGGGGTCAGGGATGATGGGAGTGGATACATTTGTGTGTATGAAAGGGAGAATAAGATTGTGAGCTCCTGGGTCAGGGGATGATGGGTGATACATTGTGTGCGATAGGGAGATTAGATTGTGAGGCTCCTGGGTCCAGGGAATGATGGGAGTGATACATTGTGTATGTATAGAAGATTAGATTGTGGCTCCTGGGGGTAGGATGATGGGAGTGAAAACATAGTGTTTATGATAGTATAGATTAGATTGTGAAGCACCTGGGCAGGATGATGGGAGTGATACATTTTTATGTGATAGGAGATTAGCTTGTGCAGTGGTCATGGGAAGAGGCTGGTTTCCAAGTGGCCAGTGCATGTGTCATGGGACGGTCCGTGTGTGCAGGGGGGCGCTGTGCAATGTACATGGACTGCCCTGAGAGCAGGGGGGCGCTGTGCAATGGTCATGGGAGCGCCCGGGTGTGCAGTGGGCGCTGCTGCAGTGGTCATGGGAGCGGCCCGTGTGTGCAGGGGGCGCTGTGCAATGGTTCCATGAGCGCCTGGGGTGCAGGGGCGCTGTGCAGTGGCATGGGAGCGGCCTGGGAGTGCAGGGAGTCGCTGTGCAGGGTCATGGAGCGGCCTGGGTGTCAGGGGGCGCTGTGCAGTTGGTCATGGGAGCGGCCCGGGGTGTGCAGGGGGGGGGGGCGCTGTGTCAGTGTTCATGGGACGGCCCGGGTGTCCAAGGGGCGCTGTGCAGTGGTCATGGGAGCGGCTGGGTGACAAGGGGCGCTGTGCAGGTGTGTCATTGGGGAGCGTCCCCGGGTGTGCAGGGGGTCTCTTGTCAGTGGTCATGGAGCGGCCCGGGTGTGCAGGGGGCTTTATTGTTGTTGGGTGGTGCTGTGGCCGTGGTCATGGGAGCGGCCCGGTGTGCAGGGGGCGCTGTGCAGTGGTCCATGGAGACTGCCTGGGTGTGCAGGGGGAGCTGTGCAAAGGTCCATTGGTAGCGGCCTGGGTGTGCAATGTGGGCGCTTAGCAGTGGTCATGAGCGGCCCGGGTGATGCAGGGGCGCTGGGCTGTGTCATATGGAACGGCCTGGTTGTGCAGGGTGCGCTTTGCAGTGGTCATGGAGCGGCCCGGGTGTGCAGGGGGCGCTGTGCAGTGGTCATGGGAGCGGCCCGGGTGTGCAGGGGCGATGAGCATGGTCCATGGGAAGCGGCCCGGGTGGCATGGGGGCGCTGATCATGGTCATGGGAGCGGCCTGGGTGTGCAGGGGGCGCTGAGCAGTGGTCATGGGAGCGGCCTGGGTGTGCAGGGGGCGCTGTGCAGTGGTCATGGGAGCGGCCCGGGTGTGCAGGGGGCGCTGTGCAGTGGTCATGGGAGCGGCCCGGGTGTGCAGGGGGCGCTGTGCAATGGTCATGGGAGCGGCCCGGGTGTGCAGGGGGCGCTGTGCAGTGGTCATGGGAGCGGCCTGGGTGTGCAGGGGGCGCGTGCAAATGTTCATGGGAGCGGCCGGGTGAGCAGTGGGCTCTGTGCAGTGTGTCATGGGAGCGGCCTGGTGTGTCCATGGCGCTGTGCAGTGTCATGGAGCGGCCAGGGGTGTGGCAGGGCGCGCTGTGCAGGTGGTCATGTGAGCGGCCCCGGTGGGCAGGGGGCACTGTGCAAATGGTCATGGAGCGGCCGGTTTGTGCAGGGGCGCTGTGCAGATGGTCCATGGAGCAGGCCTGGTGAGCAGGGGGCGCAGTGTCAATGTTCATGGAGCGGCCTGGGGTGTGCATGTGTCTCTGTGCAAAGGCATGGGAACGGCCCGGTGTGTTGCAGGGGGCGCTGTGTCAGTGTCATGGAGCGGCCCGGGAGTGCAGGGTCGCACATTTGTGCAGGTGGTCATGGAGCCGGCCCTTGGTGTGCAGCGGGGGGCGCTGTGCAATGGTCAATGGGAGCGGCCTTGGTTGTGCAGGGCGCTGTGCATTGGTCATGGAAAAAAGAGGCCTTGGTGGGCAGGGGGCGCATGTGCAGTGGCATGGTAGCGCCTTGGTGTGCAGGGGGGCGCAGACAATGGTCATGGAGCGGCCCGGGTGTGCAGGGGGCGCTGTGCAGTGGTCATGGGAGCGGCCCGGGTGTGCAGGGGGCGCTGTGCAGTGGTCATGGGAGCGGCCTGGGTGTGCAGGGGGCGCTGTGCAATGGTCATGGGAGCGGCCTTGGTGTGCAGGGGGCGCTGTGCAATGGTCATGGGAGCGGCCCGGGTGTGCAGGGGGCGCTGTGCAGTGGTCATGGGAGCGGCCCGGGTGTCCATGGGGCGCTGAGCTGACATCTTGCCTCTTCTTTCAGGTGCAGTTGTCGACCACAAAGACCGAATTCACGCCCAAGGCCTCGGTGCCGCTGACGGTCGGGGCGCAGAGCGGGTCCATCGTCGCCTTGTCCGCCATGGACGTCTCCGTATACGATGTCACCAAGAAGAAGCAGCGACCTATGGACAAGGTGAGGGCAGCCGCCATCTTGGTTCCTTAGTGAATGTGAAGCTTCGTTTTGGCCTCACAGCGATGAACCTGTACAAACCCTATTGCTTCTCACAGCTGAGGGTTCGTTACAATGTGTCCAGTCCAGGCAGTGAGGTAACATTCTGCGCTGACACCTTTTACCTGCATTGATAGATTGTAACAAGGGGAGAGCTTTATGCTGTGTGTCCCTCACAGAGGATTGTACATTGTAACAAACCCTCAGCTGTGCAGACTCTTGGGAAGGACTTTCAGCCTCTGGATCATTCACAGGTTCTGCAGAAGATTGAGGCGAGCGACCTGGGCTGCGGCGCGGGGGCGGGCAAGGACAACGTGGACGTGTTTGAGATGGCCGGACTGACGTTCATCACCAACGCCAACATCCGGGCGTCTCAGAGGACAGGTAGAGGGCGGCTCGTACCCGCAAGGGAGGGACAGCGGCCCCTGTCCTGGGAAGTGACCCGTGTACTGCCTACAGCTCCCATGCAGAGTGTCTCCATGGTTACAGACCGTTCCTATGATGCTGGCTCCGTGCAGGCCGGTGGAGGATGGGCTCCGCTCTCCTCACAATCTGATGTTTTACCTTTCAGAACTGACCTGTAACGAAATACTGAGGAGTAAACGATCCAGTGACCTGAGCGAGGAAATCCGGACAGTGGGTAAGAGCGCCCCCCCCGGGGCAGGGGCCACCCCCCAAACCCTGTGCAAGGCGGGCCCCCCGTTTTTAAAGGGGAGGGTTTTTTTTTGCTGGGAAAATAGTTAAAGGGAGCACCGCTTTCTCCACAAGGCTATATGTGGGGTATTGTCCCAAGCTATATCCAACAGGCTGTATGCTGGAGTGTAGTGTCGCACCGATTCTCCCCCAGCTGATATGGGTTAAATAGTGTCCCCCGCTTACTCCAACAGGTATTGCTGGGGGAGTAGTGTCACACTGCTATACCCATCAGGGATATGCGGGGGGGTATGTGTCAGCACCGCTATTCCACACAGGCGAGATGCTGGGGAGTAGAATTAGCACCGTATACTCCACAAGGCTATATGCTGGGGGTATTTGTGTCGCACCGTATACTCCACAAAAGGTGGATGTGGGGGTGTAGTGTAGCACCCCTATTTCTCCACACAGGTGAGATGCTGGGAGGGAAATGTCAGCCCGCTATTTTTCCACACGGCTGATATGCTGGGGGGTAGAAATGTCAGCACGCTATCTCTTTAAAGGCTGATATGCTGGGGGGTGTTGTGTCGCACCCCTATACTAAAAAGGCTAGATGTGGGGTAGTAGTGGTAGCACCGCTTACTCCACAAGGTGTATGCTGGGAGTATAGTGCAGACCCCTATATCCACACAGGTGAGATGTGGGGTAGTAGGTCAGCAGCTATATCCCCCCAGGTGAGATGTGGGGGGTAAAAGTTCCCGCACCCCCTATATCAACAGGTGAGGGTGCTGGGGGGGGTAGTGTCGCCCGCTAACTCACAAGGTAATGCTGGGGGGAGTAGTGGTCGCACCGCTATACCCAACAGGTGATATCGGGGGTAGTAGTGTCAGCCGCTTTCCATACAGGCTGATATGCGGGGGGTAGTAGTGTCAGCACCAAAAACCCAAAAAGGCTGAGATGCTGGGAGTGTATGTCGCACCGCTATATCCAACAGGTGATTGCTGGGGGTGTGTGTCGCACCGCTATACTCCCCAAAAGGCTGAGATTGGGGGGTAGAGGTCCACCGCTATACTACAAGGTGAGATGCTGGGGGGGAGTGTGTCAGCACCCCATATACACGGCTGAGATGCTGGGGGGTAGTAAATGCAGCCCGTATACCAAACAGGCTGAGATCTGGGTGTAGTGTAGCACCGTATACTCCACACGGTGAATGCGGGGTGTAGTGTCAGCACGCTATACTCCACACGGGTATGCTGGGAGTAGTATGTCGACCCTATACTCCACACGGCGAGATGCTGGGGGTGAAATGGAGCACCGTATACTCCCCCAAAAGGCGGATGCTGGGATAGTAGTGTCACCCGCTAATCCACACAGGTGATATGCTGGGGGGGTTGGTGTAGCACTGTATATCCTACAGGTGGGAAAGTGGGGGGGGTATAGTGGGCAGCCCCGTATATCCACCGGGAGATCTGGGAGGGTAGTGTAGCAGCTTACCAACGGTGAGTGTGGGGTTGGTGTCAGCATCTATATCCACACAGGTAGATGTGGGGGGGTTTTGTGTCACACCGCTATACTCCCACAGGTGAGTGTTTGGGGGGTAGTGTGTCACACCCCTATACTCCCACAGGCTGATGTGTGGGGGGGAGAAATGTAGCACCGTATACTCCACACAGGGAGAGCTGGGGGGTAGTAGTGTCAGCACCCTTATCCCAAAAGGTATTGGGGGGTAGTTGTCAGCATGCTATACTCCATACGGGATATTGGGGGGGTAGTAGTGTCAGCCCCCTATATCACACAGGTGAGATGCTGGGAGTAGTAGTGTCCCCCGTATACTCCCCCCAAGGTGATTGCTGGGAGTGTAGTGTCAGCCCCGCTATATCCAAAGGTTTAGTTGGGGGTGTAGTGTCAGCACCGCTATATCACAAGGGATTGCGGGGGAGTAGTGTCACAGTAACTCCAACGGCGAGATGTGGGGAAAATAGTGTCAGCACGTTACCCACAAAGGCTGATATGCTGGGGTAGTAGTGTCAGCACTGCTATACTCCATACAGGCTGATATGCTGGGGGGTAGTAGTGTCAGCACCGCTATATTCCACACCGGCTGATATGCTGGGAGTAGTAGTGTCAGCACCGCTATACTCCACACAGGCTGATATGCTGGGAGTAGTAGTGTCAGCACCGCTATACTCCACACAGGCTGATATGCTGGGAGTAGTAGTGTCAGCACCGCTATACTCCACACAGGCTGAGATGCTGGGGGTAGTAGTGTCAGCACCGCTAACTCCCACACATGCTGATAAGAGGGGGGTACAGTGTCAGCACCGCTATACCTTGTGTCTCCGCAGCCACTGCGTATGAGAACAAGCGGCTGCGGCAGTGCTGCGAGGACGGGGGCACGGCCTTCAGAGAGGAGCGGCAGTGTGAGGCCGGCGTGGAGCGCGTCAGCAAGGAGCGAGCGCAGCCCTGCGTGGACGCCTTCAAGACCTGCTGCGAGCTGATCCAGAAACGGGCCGGCGAGCTCGCCAAGAAGCACCTGGGGCTGGGCCGCATGTGTGAGTATGGGGGGCCGGGTGTCTGGGGGGTCCGGCTGTGGGAGTGCGGTCCAAGTCCGGCTGTGGGGTGCGTCACAAGTCCGGGGCTGTGGGGGTCGGTACGTGTCCTGCGTGGTCCGGGGCTGGTGTGGTGCGGTCACGTGTCAGCGGGGTCCGGGCTGGTGGGGTGGCAGTCCTTCTCTCTTTTCTGGGGGATTTTTTCGTCTTCTCTCTTTTCTGGATTATTCGTCTTCTCTTCTTTTCTGGGGATTATTCGTCTTCTCTTCTTTTCTGGGGATTATTCGTCTTCTCTTCTTTTCTTTGATTATTCGTCTTCTCTTCTTTTCTGGGGATTATTCTTCCTTCCGCTTCTTTTCTGGGGACTATTCGTCTTCTCTTCTTTTCTGGGGATTATTCGTCTTCTCTTCTTTTCTGGGGATTATTCGTCTTCTCTTCTTTTCTGGGGATTATTCGTCTTCTCTTCTTTTCTGGGGATTATTCGTCTTCTCTTCTTTTCTGGGGATTATTCGTCTTCTCTTCTTTTCTGGGGATTATTCGTCTTCTCTTCTTTTCTGGGGATTATTCGTCTTCTCTTCTTTTCTGGGGATTATTCGTCTTCTCTTCTTTTCTGGGATAATTACGCTTCGCTCTTTTCAGGGTATTATTCGTCTTCTCGCTTTTCTGGGATTATTCTCTTCGGGTTTCTTTTCTGGGGATTATTCGTCTTCTCTTCTATTCTGGGGATTTTTCGTCTTCTCTTCTTTTCTGGGGATTTTTCGTCTTCTCTTCTTTTCTGGGGATTTTTCGTCTTCTCTTCTTTTATGGGGATTTATTCGCTTCTCTTCTTTTCTGGAATTTTTCGTCTTCCTCTTCTTATTCTGGGATTAATCGTCTTCGCTTCTGTTCTGGGATGTATTCTTCTTCTCTTCCTTTTCTGGGGATATTCCGTCCTCGCTTCTTTTCCTGGGATTATTCGTCTTCTCTTCTTTTCTGGGGATTTTTCGTCTTCTCTTCTTTTCTGGGGATTATTCGTCTTCTCTTCTTTTCTGGGGATTATTCGTCTTCTCTTCTTTTCTGGGGATTTTTCGTCTTCTCTTCTTTTCTGGGGATTATTCGTCTTCTCTTCTTTTCTGGGGATTTTTCGTCTTCTCTTCTTTTCTGGGGATTATTCGTCCTCGCTTCTTTTCTGGGAATTTTTCGTCTTCGCTTCTTTTCAGTCATCAGAACAGTTTTGGATTTGGACCAACCAGAAATCCGGAAGTTATTTCCCTGAAAGTTGGGGTTGGGCGGACTCCCATCTCTACAGGGGGACAACAGGCGGGGGGGCGGGGTCTTTCTCTGGGGGGTGGGGTCTCTCTGGGGGCGGAGTCCACAGCACTTATACGGTTCTCTCCATAGACGAGGCTATAAAGCCACCAGCCTGACCCTTCCGGATTCTCTGACCACGTGGGAGGTCCAGGGCATCGGCATGTCGGACAAAGGTGCGGAAGCCGCCTCCACCCTGGAGATACGCTGCAGCTAAAAACCACCAGGGCCCCCAAATCTACAAGAAGAGCCCCCTAGGGGTCAAGTAAATGTAAAGTGAAGCACTGTCCCCTTATGATATAGACCGGTGGGCGAGGCCCCTTATGATGTACCCCAGTGGGCGGGACCCCTTATGATGTACCCCCAGTGGGCGGGGCCCCTTATGATGTACCCCGGGGGGGGGGCCCTTAAAAGACCCCGGTGGGGGGGGCCCCCTTTTGATGTCCCCGTGGCCCGGGGGGCCCCTTTTGAGTACCCCATGGGGGGGCCCCTTATGTTCCCCGTGGGGGGGCCCCATGGAAACCGGGGGCCCCGGGGCCCCTTTGAGGCCGGGTTGTGGGGACCCTTAAAGGGTTAAAAGGTGGGTGGGGCCCCTATTGTCCCCGGGGGCAGGGGGGCCCCTTTATGAACCCCCCATGGGCGGGGCCCCTTAGAATGTCCCCCCGGGGCCCCGGGGCCCCTTTGTTTTACCCCCGGGGTGGGACCCCCTTTGTGTCCCCCAGGGGGGGTCCCCTTAAAGATTTTCCCCCGGGGGAACCCTTAGAGTACCCCCAGTGGGCGGGGCCCCTTATGAGGTACCCCAGTGGGCGGGGCCCCTTAATTAGACCCCGGGGGTGGGGGCCCCTTTGATGTACCCCGGGGGGGTGGGGCCCCCTTAATGTGTACCCCCCAAGGGGGGCAGGCCCCTTATGATGACCCCCGTGGGGGGGGCCATTTGTGTACCCGTGGGTGGGCCCCTTAGTTTCCCCCAAGGGGGGGGGGGGCCCCCTTATGATTACCCGGGGGTGGGGCCCCAGGGGCCCGGGGCGCAGGGGCCCCCGGGTGCTAGGCTTGGGCTCTTGAGGTGTGTGTGGCGGAGCCGCTGCAGATCACAGTTTTTTAAGGACTGTTCATCGAGTAAAGTTTTCCCTACTTGTCGCCCGGGGGGAACAAGTGGAGATCCAAGTGACTGTCTACAACTACCGCAACACCAACGTGCAGGTGCGTCGCCCTCGTGGGTCATGTCTGCTTTCAGGAACGTGGGTGGTGTCACCGGGGCCCGGGAGCGGCAGCCATATTGGTTTGCTCCCCCCGCTTCATGTGAAAAAGTCAGCGCATCTTCTTTGCTGGTCCGTCCCTCTCAGGGCTGCGTCCTCGTGTCTGTGGGCAAAGAGATCTGTCTGGGGGGGCAAAAGTAGGAGATCCCGCTGCGCCATGGAGGCTCAACCCGGACCCCCCCGTCATTGAGAACACATCCGCCCCGGGGAGCCGGGGCCGGCACAACCTCACCTTCACCCTGAAGGCCTCTGCCAGCAGCGAGCAGGTGGTGAAGACGCTGCGGGTCACGGTGGGTGCCAGGGAGCGGCCGGGGGGGGATCTGTGGGGACCCCTGCTGCCCCCGTCACCGTGTCGCCTCTCTCTTCCAGCCGGAGGGCATCAAGCTGGAGCAGAGCACGGGCTTCACGCTGGATCCGCAGGGCCTCCGCGGTACGTGCTGCCGGAGACCCCACACTGCGGCCTGATGGTTCCCCGTACGGGGATAATGTGAAGCCCCATTAAATAAACATGTCCCCAAATGATGAAGTCCTGCACCCCTTTAACCCAATGCCCTCCGTCCACCTCCCCGCAGCTCCCCTCCCCAGCAGCTCGTCCACCTCCCATGCACGCTCCGCCTCCCATGCACGCTCCGCTCCACCTCCCATGCACTCTCCGCTCCACCTCCCATGCACGCTCCGCTCCACCACCCATGCACGCTCCGCTCCACCTCCCATGCACCCCGCTCCCCCCTTTCCCCTGCACTTCCGCTCCACCCCCCATGCACGCCCCTCCACCACCCTGCAGCTCCGCTCCACCACCCATCACGTCCGCTCCACCCCCCATGCCCCCCGCTCCACCCCATGCACCTCCGCTCCCCCCCCATGACCCTCCGCCCCCACCTCCCATGCACGCTCCGCTCCACCTCCCATGCACGTTTCCCTCCCCCTCCATGCACCCCCCTAACCCCCAACTTTTTTCCACTCTGCATTTTGAGTAAATTTTGGCTAATCAGGGGGGGTAAGTTTTTTGGGACAAGTTTTCCCCTCTTATCTGCTAAGAGAAAAACCTCTGAGCGGGCAGGTCTTAAATTGTTCACCAACTGCGGAAAGGGGGGGGGGGGGCGAGCAGGGGCTTCTGCATGTTTATCGATAATTACATTACAACCAGTGGACCCCTTATACAAAAGAACGGATCTTTTCCCCCAGCCCCTTTCAAAGCTGTTCATGTTCCCGTACAATAAGAAGTGCAAAAAAAAGCAACCCGGGCCCCAATTAGCTCCTGTCACTCCTGGTCCGTCAAATGTAAACTGTCAGGAAACTAGGCATGTGGGAAGGCTGTAGACTCAAGGTTTTTCCCTTTTTTTTAATGACAATTTTTAGAAAAAGGATTTAAATTCCCCTTTTTTGGGGGATCCCACGTCAACATTACTGTGGCAAAACCCCCTTTAAAAGCCCTCTGTTGCGGGTCAGGGAGTGGACAACTGGGCTTGACTCTAGAGGCTGAAAACCTGACCTGGCTGTCGTGTTTACACAGCTGAGGTTTGTTACTGGTTTTGGGTTCTAGACTGCCCCTTCTGGCCCAGTCTTGCTGTGCGAGGGTTTCGTTACAGTGTATCAGCTCTGAGGATTGTCCAGACCCATCCCATGTGGGAGCGGAGCCAAGACATCATGAGCCCCGAAATGTACAAAAAATCCTCCCCGTTCACTGACAGCAAGCAGAGGCTTAAACAAGAAAGGGAGGTCCGTGCTGGAAGAAGGTTCCCGTGTGATGGCGCCGATCGCGGAGGAGATGGTTAACCGCCCGAGCGCCGTGGGGGGACCCTGATAACCGTCACTGTACGCGGCCACCACTGTCCTCACCAGGGGGACGGAGTGTCAGCTCCTCGGCCCAGTCTCACTGCTGATTGTCTCCTCAGGTGTCACCAAGAGGCAGCAGGATCTGCTCTACAGGATCCCAGCCAACGTGGTGCCCAAATCCGGGATCAGCCGCACCTTCTCCATTAACGGTAACGGATGACCCACAGCCCACTGGGGCGGAACTACAAGTCCCAGCATGCACTGAAATGTCATGGTGCACTGGGTTCGGGGGCATTGCATTGTGGGAAATGTGGATGCTGAACCGGACATTATGTAACAGCAGAATAGTGACTACAGCTCTAGATGTGACTGGAGAAGATCTAAAAGCAGAATAGTGACTGCAGCTCTGGAGGTGACTGGGGGGATAAAACCGGGTAACACAAATGTGACTGCAGCCTGGGGGGAGGAGGATAAGGGAAAAAAGAGGGGTATATTAGTGAGTAAGAGCAGTATTTTAAGCACACTTGGTTTGACTGGAGGATAAAAACCCAAATGTGGGGCTGAGCTCTGGAGGTGCTGTAAATAATGGCGCAGTCTGGCTTGGGCTGGAGGGTGAGGATGATGGTAGAGCAGGTGATGATGTCACAGCAGTATTTGAGGGAGTCTGGCTGTATGGAGGGTGAGGCATGAAAGATGAGGCAGGGATGTGTCACAGCAAAATTATGAGCGCACTCTGCTTGACTGGGGGTGAGGCATGAATGAGGGGGAGCAGGGGATAAGTCCAGCAAAATTATGAGTGCAGCTCGGGTTTGTGATGTAGAAAAAAAGGCAGCTCGGGGCTGTGACGGAGGTTAGGCAGAAATGGGGGGGGAAGCGGGTGATGATTCACAGCAATTAGAGCACACTAGGTTTTTTGACTGGAGGAAAACACCGGAATAGTGACGCACCCTTTTGAGGTGATTAGAAAAATGAGCGCAGCCGGGGCTGTGCTGGAGGGTGAGGCATAAAAGAGGGGGAGAGCGGTGATAAAGTCACAGCAGTATTAAGCGCAGCCTGGCTGGTGGAGGGGAGGTGAATGAGTGGAGAGCATGATGATTCCGCATATTATGAGGCAGCTCGGTTTGTGACTGTAAAAATAATTGAGGGAGTCGGGGTATTGAGGTTTTAAGGCATAAAATGAGTTAAATGGGGGGGGGGGAAAGCAGAAGAGGGGAGAGCAGGTGATGATGTCACAGCAGTATTATGAGCGCAGCTCTGGCTGTGACTGTAGAATAATGAGCGCAGCCGGGGTGATGGGGGATATGGCGGGGGGTGTTTAGGGAAAGGTAAGCTGAGAGTGAGAGCGGGGTGATAAAGCCCACAGCAGTATTATAGCCAGCTTTTTGTGGTGGAGGATAACAGAAATGGAGACCCGGGGTTGATTTACGAAAAAATTATGAGCCAGCTCTGGCTGTAGGGGGGGTAAGGCATGAATGGGGGGGAAGCGGGGATAAGCACACATTTTTATGACGCAGCTCGGCTGTGATGGAGGTGGGCATGAATGATGGAGAGCGGTGATGATGCAAGCAGATTATGACGCCCCGGCTGTGATGGTGTAAGGCATGAATGAGTGGAGAGCAGGGATGAGTCCCCAGTATTTAAAGCGCAGCTTGGTGTGATGGGGATAAGGCATAATGTTTTTTGGGAGAGCAGGTAAATTACACATATTATGAGCGCAGCCTGGGTGGAAAAGGAAAGAAAAGGGAGAATATGAGATCTGGGGTGATGAGAATAAGGCACCTGGTTTGGAGCCGCTCTCTGGTCTGCACTCTGCCTCTCTCTTCCACAGGGAACCTTCTGGGCGAGGTGATTGAGTTTGTCCTCCGGGAGGACGGGGTGCGGTACCTGGTCAGCATCCCCAAAGGCAGCGCAGAGACGGAGCTGGCGAGGGTGGCGCCCATCTTCTACATCTATCACTACCTGGAGACCACGCAGCAGTGGAAGCTCCTGGGGGACAACATCTTCGCCTCTCAGCTGGACATGAAGAGGAAGCTAAATGAAGGTAGCGGCCCCTCCAATCCCCCCCAGAGCTGCGCTCGGCCCCGCGCTGTGTATGACCCCCAATGGCTGCTTCCTTCTAGGGGTCACCAGCGTCCTGTCATTCCGAAACAGGGACTTCTCCTACAGTCTGTGGAGGGACAGCGCCCCCAGCACCTGGTACGTACAAGCCCCCGCCAGTGATTGTCGCCACGTTCTCTGTGCATCCAGAGCCTCCTGGTTCATGAGTGGAGGCCAGGATGACAGTGAAGATGGGCTGCTTTGGGGGCCCTATATCCTCTGTTTCCTCCCCGCTCTCAGGGGTTTACGGCCTTCCCCTGGATCTTTGCGCGTTTTTCCCCCTATGTGCCTGGATCAATGCGGGTGCAGCCGCTGCTGTGGCTGACCGAAAACTGCCAGGCCAGAGACGGCTCCTTCCGGGAGAAGTCCTCCGCCCCGCCCCTGAGCTGCAGGTGAATGGGGCGGACACAGGGACCAAGATGTATTTACATGGGACTGCCGGCCGCTCTCCACGCTCTCCTCCTTGATTCAGGGCTGTAAATGTGGGGGACAGGGGTACAGAGGAGCCCCTCTCTGTGCGCCGCTCATCCCCATTATATGCTGGTTTTTTAGGGCCCCATCCCCCTACAAGCCGCAGAGAAGACGCTGTACCTGACGGCGTACGTGCTCATCGGCGTCCAGAAGGCGTACCACGTGTGTCCGCTCAGCGTAAGTGCAACGTATACTCCATATATACCCTCCATACACCCACGAACCCAAAAATACCCCCCAAACCAAGATACCCTTTTACACCAGGATACCCATAAAAAAACCCTCCAACCCAAAGGGAAACCCATATAACCCTCCAACACCAGAATACCCATATATACCCCCATACCCAAGATACCCCCTTTTAAAAACCAGAGATACCCCATATAAAAACCCCCATACCCAGAGATACCCTTTTCCCCCCATAACCAAGATACCCTATATATACCTCCATACACCAGAAATACCCGATATATACCCTCCATACACCAGAGAAAACCCATATAAAACCCCCCAACACCAGAGATACCCAATAACCCTCCATACCCAAGAAAAAAACCCTCCATACACCCGAGAATACCCTATTACCCCCCCAACACCAGAGATACCCGATATATACCCTCCATACACCAGAGATAGCCTATATATACCCTCCATACACCAGAGATAGCCTATATATACCCTCCATACACCAGAGATAGCCTATATATACCCTCCATACACCAGAGATAGCCTATATATACCCTCCATACACCAGAGATACCCGATATATACCCTCCATACACCAGAGATACCCGATATATACCCTCCATACACCAGAGATACCCTATATATACCCTCCACACACCAGAGATACCGATTAATATACCCCTCCACACCACAGAGTATACCCTATATATAGCCCTCCACACACAGAGATAACCCGATAAAATTATCACCCCATACACCAGATATACCCTATATACCCTCCATACACCAGAGATACCCGATATATACCCTCCATACACCAGAGATACCCTATATATACCCTCCATACACCAGAGATACCCTATATATACCCTCCATACACCAGAGATACCCGATATATACCCTCCACACACCAGAGATACCCGATATATACCCTCCATACACCAGAGATACCCTATATATACCCTCCATACACCAGAGATACCCTATATATACCCTCCATACACCAGAGATAGCCGAGATACCCGATATATACCAGAGATACCCTATATATACCCTCCATACACCAGAGATACCCTATATACACCAGAGATACCCTATATATACCCTCCATACACCAGAGATACCCTCTATACACCAGAGATACCCTATATATACCCTCCATACACCAGAGATACCCTATATATACCCTCCATACACCAGAGATACCCGATATATACCCTCCATACACCAGAGATACCCGATATATACCCTCCATACACCAGAGATACCCGATATATACCCTCCATACACCAGAGATACCCTATATACATAACAAATACTCTATATACCCTACACACGCTTTATACACTGTACTGGGTCTATATACAGCATCTTCCAGAAGTCAGGACACCCCTCACATTTATAGTACAGCATCTCCATAATCAGGACACCCCTCACATTATCTACAGATCAGTGACACCCTCACATTATATACCAGAAGTCAGGACACCTCACATTAAATACAGCATCTCCCCAGAAGTCAGGACTCCCCTCACATTATATACAGCATCTCCACAGAAGTCAGGACACCCCTCACATTATATACAACATCTCCCAAAGTCAGTACGACCCCTCACATTTAATATACAGAATCTGAGACCCGCTCATATTATATACAGCATCTCCGCAGAATTCAGGACACCCCTCACATTATATACATAAAGTCAGGACAACCCCTCACATTATTATACAGCATTCCCCAGAAGTCAGGACTTCCCCCTCACATTATATACAGGCATCCACCCAGAAGTCAAGGACACCCCTCACATTATATACAGAAGTATCAGTGACACCCTCACATTATATACAGAAGTCAGAACACCCCTCACATTATATACATCTTCGCCCAGAAAAAAAGTCAGGACACCCCTCACATTATATACAGCGTCTCCCCTGAAGTCAGGACACCGCCATCACATATATAACCGCATCTTCCAGAAAGTCAGGACACCCATCACATTATATACAGAAGGTCATGGAACTCCTCACATTATATACAGCATCTCCCAGAATCAGGACACCCCCTCAACATTATGTACACGAATTCAGGACACCCCTCACATTATATACAAGAAGTCAGGACACCCCTCACATTTTTATACAGCATCTCCCAGAAGTCAGGACAGAACCCCTCACATTATATCCAGAAGTCAGGACACCCCTCACATATATATACAACTCATTCCTGAAGTCAGGACAATCAACCCCTACACAAATATAGCAGCATCTTCCAGAAGTCCAGGAACACCCATCACATTATATACAGAAGTCAGATGTGTTTTGAGGACACCCCACACATTATATACAGCTTCTCCCAGAAGACAGAACACGACCCCTCACATTATATACACCATCTCCCAGAAGTCAGGACACCCCTCACATTATAGACAGAAGTCAGGACACCCCTCACATTATAACACATCTCCCAAAGTCAGGACAACCCCCTCACATTATCTACACGAAGTCAGGACACCCCTCACAGTATATACAGAATCAGGACCACCCTCACATTATAATACAAGCATCTCCCAGGAAGTCAGGGGACACCCCTCACATTATAAACAGCATCTCCCAGAAGTCAGGACACCCTCACATTATATACAGCATCTCCCAGATGTCAGACACCCCTCACAGTAATATACAGAATTCAGGACACACCTCTCAGTATATAATGCATCTCCCAGAAGTCAGGACACCCCTCACATTATATCAAGCATCTCCCAGAAGTCAGGAACCGCTGCACATTATAATTACAGAAGGGTTCCAGGACACCCCTGCACAATATATACAGCGTCTCTCCAGAAGTCAGGACACCCCTCTCATTAATATACAGCATCTCCCAGAAGTCATGGACACCCCTCACATTAAATACAGCATCTGTTGGTTGGATGTTGTTTTGATTATGTGGAGTTGACCCAGAAGTCAGGTAAGGACAACCCCCCACATTATATACAGCCATCTCGCAGAAGTCAGGACAACCATCACATTTAATACAGAAGTCAGGACACCCCTCACATTATATACAGCATCTCCCAGAAGTCAGTACACCCCTCACAATTATATACAGAATCGCCCAGAAGTCAGGACACCCCCTCACATAAATACACATCACCCAGAATCAGGCACACCCCTCACAATACATACAGAAGTCAGGACACCCCTCTCATTATATACAGCAACTCCCAGAAGTCAGGACACCACTCCATAATTTAAATATACAGCAATGCTTCCCAAAGTCCTGGACATCCCACTACATTATATACAAGAAGTCCAGGAGACACCCCTCCCATTTATATACAGCCTCCTCCCATAAGACAGGACACCCCACAATTATATACATAAATCAGGACACCACTCACAATATATAACAGAAGGTCAGGACAACCCCTCACATTTATATAAAGCATCCTCCCATAAGTCAGGACCACCCCTCCACATTATATACAGACATCCTCCCAGAAGTCAGTACACCCCTCACATTATATACAGATATCAGGACATCCTCTCTAACATTATATACAGACGTCAGGACACCCCTCCCATTAAATACAGCAACACCCCAGAAGTCAGGACACCCCTCAGAGAATTAAGTAATAAAAGAAAAAAAAAAATGCAATATGAAAAGGTTATATACAGCATCTCCCCAGAAGTCAGTACAACCCCTCACATTATATACAGAAATCATGACAACTCTCACATTATACACAGAAGTCAGGACCACCCCTCCACATTAATATACAGCAATCTCCCAAAGTCAGGACACCCCTCACATTATATACTAGCTCTCCAGAAGTCAGTACACCCCTCACATTATATACAGCATCTCCCAGAAGTCAGTACACCCCTCACATTATATACAGAAGTCAGGACACCCCTCCCATTATATACAGAAGTCAGGACACCCCTCACATTATTATACAGCAGCTCCCAGAAGTCCAGGACAACTCCCTCACATTATGATACAGCATCCCAGAAGTCAGGACACCCTCACATTATATACAGCATCTCCCAGACGTCAGACACCCTCCACACATTATATACAGCATCTCCCAGAAGTCAGTACTCCCCTCCCATAATTACAGCACTCCCAGAAGTCAGACAACCCCTCCCTTTATATACATCATCTCCCAGAAGTCAGGACACCTCTCACATTATATACAGCATCTCCCAGAAATCAGGACACCCCCTCACATTATATACAGCAACTACCAGAAAGTCAGGACACCCCTTCACATTATATACAGAAGTCAGGACACCCCTCCCATTATATACAGCATCTCACATAAGTCAGGCCACCCCTTCCCATATATACAGCATCTCCCAGAAGTCAGGACACCCCTCACATTATATACAGCATCTCACAGAAGTCAGGACACCCCGCACAGGATATACAGCATCTCCAGAAGTCAGGCACCCCCACACATTATATACAGCATCTCCCCAGCAGTCAGACACCCCTCACATTATATAAGCAACTCCATAAGGATAGGGTGAAAGTCAGGACACACCCTCACATTATACACAGCATCTCCCAGAAATCAGGACACCCCTCACATTATATACAGCATCTCCCAGCAAAGTCCATGACACCCCTCACATTATATACAGCATCTCAGAATTCAGGACACCCCTCACATTATATACAGCATCTCCCAGAATCAGGACACCCCTCCATTATATACAAGCATCTCCAGAAGTCAGGACAGCATCCTCCTCACAATAATACAGCATCTCACAGAAGCAAGACACACCCCACACATTATATACAAGCGTCTCCCAGAAGTCAGGACAGACCTTCTCACATTATATACAGAATTCAGGACCCCCCTCACATATATACAGCATCTCCCAGAAGTCAGGACACCCCCTCACAAATATACAGCATCTCACAGAAAGTCAAACACCCCTCACATTATATACAGCATCTCCCCATGAAATCAGACACCCCCTCACATTTTATACAGCATCTCCCAGAAGACAGGCACCCCTCACATTATATACAGCATTCTCCCAGAAGTCAGGACACCCCTCACATTATATACAAGCATCTCACAGAATTCAAGAACCCCTCACATTATATACGCGTCTCCCAGAATCAGACACCCCTCACATTAATATACAGAAATCAGGAACCTCTCATATTATATACAGAAGTCAGGACACCCCTCACATGTATATACAGCATCCTCCCAGAAGTCAGGACACGCCCCACATAATATACAGCGTCTCCCAGAAGTCGGGACACCCCTCACATTGATATGCATCATCCCAGAGAGTCAGTAAACCACCCCACACATTATATACAGAAATCAACGGACACTACTTACCACGTCTCACATTGTATCCAGAAGTCAGGACACCCCTCACAGTATATACAGCATCTCCCAGAAGTCAGGACACCCCTCACATATATACATCATCTCCCAGAAGCAGTACACACCCCTCACATATATCCAGAAATCAGGACACCCCTCTCACATTATATACAGAAGCCAGGACAGACCCGCCTCACATTATATACACATCTCCCAGAAGTCAGGACACCCCTCACATTAATATACAGCATCTCCCAGAAATCAGTAACCTCCCTCCACATTATATACAGAAATCAGGAACACCCTCTCACATTTATATACAAAGTAAGGACACCCCTCACATTTATATACAGTCATCTCCCAGAAGTCATGCCCCCCCTCACATTATATACCGCATCTCCCAGAAGTCAGGACCACCCACCTCACATTATATACGAAGTCAGGACACCCCTCACATTAAAAACAGCATCACCCAGAAGTCAGGACACCCCTCACATTATATACAGCATCTCCCAGAAGTCAGGACACCCCCTCACATTATATACAGCATCTCCCAGAAGTCAGGACACCCCCTCACATTATATACAGCACCTCCCAGAAGTCAGTACTCCCCTCCCATATATACAGCATCCCCCAATTCAGGGACAACCCACCCATTATATAACAGCATCACTCCCAGAAGTCGACATCCCCTCTCATTATATACAGCATCAACCAGAAGTCATGACACCCCTCACATTATACAGATGTCAGGACACCCCTCCCATTATATACAGCATCTCCCATCAGTCAGGACAACCCCCACATTATTTACATTATCTCCCAGAAGTCAGGAACACACTTCCCTCACATTATAAACACATCTCCCAGAAGATCAGGAACACCCTCGAACCAATATATACAGCATCTCCCAGAAGTCAGGGCACGCCCCACACATTATATACAGCATCTCCCAGAATTCAGGACACCCCTCACATTATAAAAAGCATCTCCCAGAAGTCAGGACAACCCCTCACACTTATATACAGAAGTCCAGGACACACCCCCACATATATACAGAAACAGGACACCCCCAAATTAAAACAAAAAAAAAGTCATGACACCCCCCCATTATATACAAATCAAAAAAACCCCCCATTATAACAGCACCCCAGAATCAGGACACCCCCCCATTAAACAGAATCAGGGGCAACCCCCCCAAATTTTAACAGAATCAGGCAAAAACCCCCCAAATTAAATACAAAGTCAGGACACCCCCCATTTTAAAACAGAAGTCCCGGACACCCCCCCAAACAAACAGAAGCAGGAAACCCCCCCTAAAACGAATCAAACACCCCCCTAAAAACACACCCCAAAGTCAGGAAAACCCCCATTAAAACAGAATCCGGACACCCCCCATTTTTCAAAGTCAGGAACCCCCCCCAAAAAAAATCAGCACCCCTTTCCCCAAAATCAGGACAAAACCCCCCTTATATACAGCAATCCCCAGAATCAGGACACCCCCACATATAAAATACCCCCCAAAAAGTCAGGACAAAACCCCCCCATTATAACCAAACTCCGGAAAAAAAACCCCCCATTTAAACACCCCCGAAGTCAGGACACCCCCCCCATTAATAAACAGAAGTCAACAAAACCCCCCATTTTAAAACACATCCCCAGAAGCAGGGAACCCCTCACATTTAAAATTACACATTCCCAGAATTTGGAACCCCCCAATAAATTTCCCGAATCAGGACAACCCCCCATTAAAAACAGAAGTAGGAAACCCCCCCCCCATTTATCGAAGTCAGGGCACCCCCCAAAAACAGAAGTCAGGACACCCCTCACATTAAACAGCATTCCAGAAGTCAGGGGACCCCCATATATACAAAAAGTAGGACAAACCCCCCCCATTAAATACAGAATCAGGACACCCCCCCCACATTTAACAGAATCGGGCACCCCCCACTTAAACGAACCCCAAATCAGGAACCCCTCACATTATAACAAAGTCAGGACCCCCCACATTATATACACACTTCCCCAAAATCAGGACACCCCCATTATATACAGCACCCCCGAAAAAAAAAAAGGGCACCCCCCCCATTTAAAAAAAATAC
>JAODAL010040284.1:0-37048 GCA_025379985.1 Phyllomedusa bahiana
AGGGATTAAATGGGTGTGACTTTTTTTCTGTGGCTTTAATAACCTAGGATGTTTGCCTAGAATGTAGCAGTATCCATTTGACTGTTGTGGTGTTAATTCCAGCCTTTCTCCAGCCCTGTTTGGGTGTAAGAATGAAGGTGTTGTTCCTCTCCCATAACTTTAATGGTCATGGGCAATAATCTATTATCGACTACAGAAATTTTTTCTTGAAAATTTGCTGATACGACTATGACCCGATAGATAGTCAATGTAATCGCTCATCCCTACTCGACACTCATGGTGCCAGCAGTCATTCACCGAGACTTTTGCCATGAAGCAGCAGTATGTGTCTAACCATCCCTAATTACACAAGCTGACCATGTTCCTGTCCAAGTTGGTGGTACTGCTGTCCCTCCCTTATCAAGTTGTGAACTCTGCACCATTCAGAGAACTGGCCAGGAAACTTTGCAAGCACTTCTGCCATCCCTACACCGCCAAGCACACCCTCCTTGAGCTAAGCAGAACAGAGAAACTATAAACAGAGAAAATCAGTAATTTATGAACAGGGAGAAATTATCAGGGAGAAATTGATTAACAGGGAGAAATTGACGAACAAGGAGAAATATATGAACAGGGAATAATTGATGAACAGAGGGAAATTGATGAACAGGGAGAAATATATGAACAGGCAGAAATATATGAACAGGGATGAATACTGTAAATGAACAAGGAGAAATTTTTGAACAGGGAGTAATTGATGAACGGGGGAAATTGATGAACATTAGGAAATTGATGAACAGGGAGTAATTGATGAACAGAGAAAGGGCATTAACGATTTTTTGATGATCCAAGTGGACAGGAGTTCTCCCCTGTGTAATTTTGATGTCAGTCAGTGGCAGCTCATGCGTGACACCTGCCGTTTTCTCAGGCCCTTTGAGGAGGACACGTTATTTGTCAGTCGCCAGGATTACCGGATGAATAACGTCATTCCACTGCTTCATGTTTTGGAAGAGATGCTGCAAAATCTTTCTGGTCAGGGTACTGGAAATGTGGCGACTACATCTCACGGCCAAATGAGTCTAGTGGGGGTTGAACTGGAGGAGGAGGAGGAAGACACTGGAGCACAAGCAGTGTCTGGCGACATTAGTGTTTTTTTTATTCAGGTGACAGGAGAGGAGCAGGAGAAAGCCGGGAAAGGATTAGGAAGACAAGGCAGATGACCCAGACACACTTTGGCAGTATACAGTGGAGAGGGAAAGGCAGGGAGTCCCTCAGAGTCACTTGCACAGATGGCCCGCTGCATGCTGATTTGCCTGGCTAGTGACAGCTGAATTGTCACCATCCAGCAGAAGGATGACTTCTGGCTCTCCACCCTATTGGCCCTCGTTACCGGTCCCAAATGGGGGCATTTTTTTTTCCCTGCCAAGACGTAGGAACAAACTCAAGTAACTATAGAGTCATCCAAATGTAATCAGTTGGCCGCTCACTATCTGTGCCATTTCCATCCTCTAGCAGGTCTGACCGGTGATTCATCAGCGCTCATGTACCACTGCCACAGCTGCGGGTGGAGGGATGGGGGGGTTAGGAGCAGTACCAGCTCCCTCACAGCCAATCTAGTCGGGAAGTTGTTTTGAGCAGCTTTCTTCACCCCCAAAGTGATTTAGGTACCCACTAGCAGCAGCACCTGGAGCACACCCTGAACCCTGGATCCTTTTGGCTTCCTGCCTCAGCTACTATTCTGATGCTGCCACCCATCTGATGCCACACATCTGCTGCCAGCTGCTCCTTCAACCATCCACATCTTTACAAGGGACTGGTATTGCCACCCCCCTCCCCACTCTTCACTGGGCCATTATGTAGCCTTCTGATTCTGTTGCCACCTCACCACTCAGGTCTCCTCATGCTGCTGCTGTCATCTTCAGGCAATGTCACCATGTCACTCTCTGGCTTGATGTTGCTGTTATTGCCATCTCCTCATATGTCACCTAGCTGTCGCCACCTCAAAATTATGACTTTGGGTGCCACCCCTTCCGGCCTGTTGCTGCTGCTATTGCTGCCGCCACCTCCACACTGTGTTCCTGTGCCAGTCTGTGGCCAAATCATGCTGCCACCTTCACAATCTGTCATTTGCCACTCTGTGGCCTATTCATGCTGCTGCCAAGTGACCACTCTCTCAGTCGACCACCTATTGTTTTCTAATGCTGTTTCCACCCTCCACCACTCTATGACATTGCCACTATGTTTGGTTTTACCCTTCTTTAATCTTCACAAGGAATGAAAAGGACAAACACAACTTTTCAGAGAAGCCGTAAGGCTAAGAATGACATGTCCTTTGCTTGAAATCAGGATTGTCAAATGAGTAGGTAGCCAAAAGCAGGAGTGGATACAAAACACAGAACACGTGCAAATATTCCATTTACTTATTTTTGGGATCAACGCCTGTTTCTTTTTGGCTTTAGCAATGATGGATTATTGACCAATTGAAAGTGGACACCGTCAATGAAAAAATTACTGACGACACCCTTTTTCATTTCTTTTGAGGGGGCTCTACATGTATTAGCATTTAACAGAATCACCCAATAATTGAAAAAAATTACTGTTTTGCCACAGATAGCAATATCCCAAGAGACTGACGTGGCTAGATTTGAGATTATGAGGCTGAAAATACACAAACACATGGTTTTGACACAGAATTCTCCACAAAAGTAATGATAACTCTTGGTCCAGATTAAAATAGCCCACCGGTCTGAATTTAACGGATTTCAGCATGTTGGAAGAAAACACACACACCTGTATTTTACTACAATTACTCCACAACAAGAGGTTAAATAACCCTTGCCTTGGGTAGAAATACCGTACAGAACCCAATTAATTTAGGCATTTTGAGCATTTATTTTTCTTAATTAACCCCCAAGTAAAGGAAATTAAAATTTTGGATGGAAAAAGTCGTCCGATCTAATCTTTGGGCCTTAGGATTTAGTCAAAATTTCCTAATTCCTGAACCTTTTGTTTGTATCGTGAAAAAAATTTATATGCATTAAAAAATTAAAATACACTACAGGGCAATTTCACCTTTAAAATGGCAGCCAATGAATTTGCTGTTGGCCCGAATAAAACGACTTTGGGAAAACCACTTGCCTTGACCTGTGGAAAAGACCACTTGTGAATCTTTCCCCCCTGTGGCTGATAAAAAGGTTTTTTTAAAAAAAATTCAATATAGTGCACCCCCAGATCTTAACCCCTTAATATCCAACCATTTTGTTTCTTTCTTTCACTTTTTGCTTCTTGCTTACCAAAATCCATAATGGTTTTATTTTCCATCAACATATTGCGACTTGTTTGTTGCAGGACAACTTTTGTTAATAGTACAATTTAATGCCCCTTATCATGTATTAAAGAGCCAAAAATATTCAGAGGTGGAAATTGAAAAAAAAAAAAGCAGTTTTGCAAAGGGAAGGTGAACCTTTTTTGGGGAAGGTGTTTAATGGAGTTCAATAAGCGAAATAAATGATAAGATATCTTTATTCTGTGGTTATCTTTATTCGGTATTATTCTGGTTTTACCAGATTTAAATAATTTTTCTCATGTTTTACTGCTTTTAAAAGATATTAAAAAAGCTAGCAGAAGGTAATGGCTGGGATTAAGTGTTGCACTTTATGGATCTTTGTGGCGTGCAATTGAATATGGAGTACCCTATTTTCTTTTTTTTAAAAAGCTGTTTTGGTGGCATGACGAAGACCTATACAATATTAATCTGATAGTTTTAATGTCATTGGTGATTGGTGTACATATTTTATAAAGCAGAACATAACAAGAAGAGGACTTACATAAAATTTATATCCATGGTAAGTCAAACATAATGTTCCTTACTTGTGTCATAAATCATAAATATAAGAACTAAATCACATTAATACCAATGAAGTCAATGACTTTAGAGATGCATTTACTACTTTATATTACACATTATCTGTTTTGCACACAGTATTTTGGCTGATGGAAACAAAAGTATATACCAGTCTTTAAAGTGTTATACAACAGTTGTTAAAAACCAGCCAAAACACTACAGGCTAGTACAAAAATATTGATGTTGCCAGTCAACATCATCAGTTCCTTGAGTGTCTTAAAGTGTTCTATATGAAGAAACATGCCTGTTTATAGGCATAAAATGCATTCCTTATTTAGCCTGGATTTCATTAATTCAATAACATACTCCAAAGAGTCAGCCAGTCTTATACCAGCTCTCTAAGAGGATTTGCATATCTCCTCTAGACGAAGCTACAATCTAAAAATAATAATAATAATCTTTATTTATATAGCACCAACATATTCCACAGCACTTTACAATTTGGAGGGTGTAGGCACAGACAAAAGACATACAATGCACAATGAAAAGCTACTTACAGATGAGACACAAGGTGTGAGGGCCCTGCTTGCAAGAGCTTACAATTTTTTGGTTTTTTTGGAGACGGGGGGAAAGAAGTGCTAGTTTTAAAATGGTCCAAACCATGTACATAAAAAATAAGGGTTTTTTATGTGAATTCGGATGAACCTGCCACGCAGACAGTACATGAGATGAGCGCTCCAGGCCGTACGGAGGGGGGGTGGGGGTTGTTAGCTATTAGGGATTCTAATAGGCCAGAGTGAGAAGATGTATTCTCAGGGCCCTCTTAAACTAGGGATTGGGTGCCTGATCGCCCGCGGTAGAGTTCCAGAAACGGTGCTGCCCGAATTTTGGAGAGGGGCATGGGGGGTTCGGATATTGGGGAATTAATTTTGATATCATCAGAAGCGGAGAGACAGGTGGGAGACAGAGAAGGGGAAAGAAAAAGGGGGAGGACACTCTGAGGAGAAGCTTTATGGTTGGATTGATGGTTTATGTTGTTTCAAACTGAAAATGGGCAACCAGTGCGTGATGACACGGGTAAGGGCATCAGTATAGGGGCTGGAAAAAAGAAAAACCCGGCTGCGCATTCAGGACAGATTGGGAGGGGAGTTTTGCAAGAGGGAGCCCGATAAGCAAAATTACAGTAGTCGAGACGGAATGAATAGGAGAAACAAGGAGTTTGAGTTTTTTCCACAGTGAAAGGGGGAGGGGGAAATTCGGAAATTTTTTTGGGGTGAGGGGCAAATTGGGCAAGGGACGGATATAGAGGGTGAAAACAGATGGGAATCTATATAACCCCAAAAGCGGCCTGCTCCTAGGATTTGATGGTGCCACACACTCAGACGAAATGGCAGGGTAAGTTCTGTTATGATGGTGGGATGATAAATTCATTTTAGTAAGGTTTAGTTTAAGATACAGGGAGACAAATGTCAGAGACAGGGACAAAAATTTCCAGGGTTTTTTTTAGAAAGAGGGGGGAGTTTCCTGGGAGGGTTATAGTTTTAGGTCATCTGCGAGAGATGTTACTGAACCCAAAATTGCTGAGGGTTTGTCCGGGGGGCTTTTTAGATTGAAAGGGGAAGGGCCAAGAAATCCCTGGGGAAACCCCGACAAAAGAGGAAGAGGAGAGGAGGTTAGAAACCTGCAAAGAGACACTGAAGGGAGCCGTAAAAGGAAAGAGAAAAACCACCCGGAGGGGTTTCCCTGGAGAACAAGGTTCTGAGCATCTGAGGAGAAGTTGGGACAACGTGTCAAAACCCGCAGAGAGACCCAAGAAAAACAAAAAATGAGTATTTCCCTTGAAATTTGCAGTGGGGAATCATTGGGAGACTTTAGTTAAACATTTTGGGATGTGGGCGGAAACCTTTGTAGGGGGATCGAAGAAGTAGCAAGAGATAGCTGATAAGGCGAAGTAGAAACTTTCCCAGGATTTTAAATAAAGGGAAGGTTAGAGACGTTGGGTTAGCTGGCAGTCAAAAAAGGGGTCCAGAGAGGGTTTTTTCTAAAGGAGTTATAACAGTTTTTTTTAAAGGAAATGGAAAGATCCCGGGAAAGGAGAGAGGTTCAGATTGCATTTTACGTGAAGAGGCACGGGGAAAAATGTCGGAAAAGGTGGGGGGGGAATGGGTCATAGAGCAGAGGGGTGGGCTGAAAACAAAGAAGTCTGGGGCACTTTCTTCTTTTTATCGTCAAAACTGGATAGGCTGGGGGATTTTTGGGGGAGGGACCAATGGGGCTGTTTGGGGTTTTTGAGATGAATGTGTTGCCGAATTCTGTCAATTTTCTCTTTGAAAAAAAATTGGCCGGGTCTCCAGTACAGAGGTCAGTGACTGGAGCCTAAGTTTTGGGGTTTGGAAAAGGGGGGTGAGGTGTAAAACAGGCATTTGGGTTGTTTGTAAGGGTTGAGAGGGGAGGTGAAATATTTTTTTTGGCAAAATGCAGGGGCAAGGGTAGTCCTGACATAAAATTTGTGTGGAAAAGTCTGCTTCGATTTCCCCCACAAACGCTCCCCACACCTGGAACATCGCGCGTGGCGATTCTGAGGCTTTTGAAAGGGGCTGCCGGCATTAAACTCGGTGGTGCATGTGTGAGTGGACCAAAATTCCAGGGGGTGGAGAGAGTTTTCATTTTATTGTTTGGACCCCAGGTCACGGAGAAGGGGGGAAAAGGTTTTATTTTTATTTTTGGTTTTTTCTGATTAAATGTGCCGGGGGGGAATAACTAATGAAATGCAACTGGTAACTTGAGTCAGAAGACATTTGCCTCATTGTTCCAGTATGGAACTACAATGTTCATGAGATTAGAATTATACAATTTCAAACACTTTCTTAGCACAGATAGATAAAATATGGAAAACAGATAGATTGGATATGAGGATTTTGGGCCAACATTTATAAAAATGCTCGGCTAAAAATCATTTGTTGCCCTAGCAACCAGTAGAGGCCCCTTTCATTTCATAATCCCCTTAAAAAAAATGAAAAAGGGCAACATAGCTTGGTTGCTATGGTCAACAAACCTAGACAGTTTTCATACATGTGGCCCTTTGTGTCAAAAGACCAACATGTAATTTTAAAAAAATTTGGAAATTTAATAAGAGTAAGAATGTTTTTTTAAAATTTTTAAAAAAAACAAAGGAAAAGACACACCAAAATATGGATGTACACCCAATAAAGAATACCTGAAAATTTAAAGTATTTTATTTAAATCACCACATAAAATATAAAAACATTGAATACTTGTGGACAAAAAGTCTTCAGAGACATAGAATAGTCTGTTTATAAACAGAATTATAACCCCAGTGCAAAACAAACGGTTTAAACCCCAAAAAAATATAAATTTTTGTGAAAAATATAAATGCACAAAATAAAAGAGAACACAAAAATTTACTATAGAATAAAAAACAAGACCAGCAGCACCAACTTTTATCTTATTTTAGGTGAAATGGTTATTTTCAGGCATATTTTATTTGCTTGATAATAATTAGCAATTTGACCTATAATAATGAAAGATATCGCAAAAGTACCATAAGAGAGGGACAAATCAAGCCCCAAGAGAAGCTAGTGTATGAATAAAAAATATTCCAAATACCAGGGACAAATAGAAATAAAGTACTAGGTTGAGGGAGTAAACTCCACGCGTGTCGTTGACAAATGCAGCTTCATCAGGGGTAAAAAATGGTGCCAATAGAATCATATATATAATATAACTAAATACAAACATAAAAAACATATGTTATTATCTAATAAAACTAAAATTTAAAAATACAGGGAAAAAACCCCAAAAGCAAAGACGACAAATCGGTGGGTTTTTTGCCAGGGCAGGACAACTATGTGTAAGTGCAATATATGGCATTCACAGAACAGAAGAAATAAAATGCAAATATGGCTGGGATCCAAATTGAAAACTTTTGTGGCTTTTGAGCCATTTAATGCAAACATTGCCAATTTAAAAAAAAATAAATAAAAAATAGGTCAAGGTTTAACACTAAAAGGCTATGACCTGAAACAGTCCCATGCATGTACTAAAATGTACACCAGAAAGTGGTGCAAATTAAGCCAGAAATCTTCTTCAGCACCGAATTGGCTTAATTTGCTTTAGTCTTGCGCATGGACACTGAAAGCATTAGCATTAACATTCAAGTAGCAGCCTGGGCTTCGACAGACAGAGACAGGAACACTGCGGAAAAAGTCCTAGTCCAGGCTTCCGGTTTTTTTGAATGGAACAAAAATAACACAGCCCTTTTGTCAGGGTAAATGTAAAAACAAAACTTGTCGGGCCCCCACACACAAAGCACACTAAGTGCCTTGTACAGAAACCAGAACAAGAAAGTAACATGTGCGACTTACAATTGACTTTTTTCTTTCCACCGCCCTGACAGGCCTGCAGACCCCGGCTTTATAGGGCCCGACACCGCCTCACCGGGTGCGAAGGAGTGGGGCCCCCCCCCTGCTCTTTGACCCTCCAGGGAAAAAAAGGGCTGGGGCCGCTTATACTAAACTGTCAGTAAAAAGTGTTAGAAACACAAGAATTCCCCTTTTCCTCACCCGGCCACTGGGGACATCATTTTCCGTGCTCCCCATATCACATATGAGACATTTTTGGGGGGAAATTTAAACTTCCCTCAAAAAGCCGCCTTCACTGTCCCCACATACCCCCCCCCTCGTTCGAGCCATAAAACATGAACTTTTGACAGTGAAAATCAGCATGCCCTTTATTTTTTCCCAGCCCTATTTTCCACGGAAAACAAAAAATCGTAATGTCAAGACCACTTCGTACGGGCTTTTTCTTTTTTCCGGGGACATCCATTTTAGTGGTGAATGGTCCGTGATATCCTAAGTTCATCCAGTAGTAAAACTTAGGGACCAAGGCCCATTTTTGTTTGGCCAAGCACTCCCCCAACAAAATTAATTTTACCTCAGCTGACTAGCTTCCTACTAGATACTGACGGGTGCTTTTCTCCATCTACCTCCGAGACAGCACTGGCCCCCCCCCAATCAAGCACTTCCAAAAATGCTTTCAAAATGTAGGAACACAAAAAAACGTTTTCCAAATATATTGCTTTGTTCATCTTTTTTGTTAAGGAGCTAAAAATTATTTTTATCACTTAATGAGGGCTTTCTAGTTTCCCAAGTTACCGACCTGTGTACTCCTTCTCTCCCCTTGCTGTTTGTTCTATGTGATAGCAGGGAGTGATGTCATCACACAGGTAGCAGTGAGAGCTTGTGTGTTATCCGATCTTTCAGACAAAAGACGCTAATTACTCTACTGTTTACATTAGCTCAGCAGCTTCTCCAGTCCTGGTAGAAGGTAATTTAGCTAATCTAGACTAATAAACATAATAAACAGAGAAGTTTGAATACATGGAGCTCATATGCTAATTACAGACAGCTTGACCTGGAAGTGACAGAGCAAAGCAGCATTATTTCATTCATGCATCCTATGAAACTTTGAGATGAGACAATCCCTTTAAAGTTAGGGGTAACTAAAACTGGTTGTTTACAAAGCGCCATTTTTAACGCTTGAAACGCCCTTTCTGTCTCTGGGCTCCAGGCAACCATAACTGACCTACTGTGCCTTGTTAGGTCTGTGCGAGGAGCCGCTATTCTAGCAAAGTTCCGAATGAACCTCCGATATTATCCTACAATAACTAAAAAAGCCCTCTTTGTTGTAGGTTGTGGCCAGCCTTGTATAGCCTCTACTTTATTGACCTGCGGTTTTATGACACCCCTACCAATTACATACCCCAGGTACCAGACTTCTTCCAGACCTAAGGCACACTTTTTCAGAATTGCTGTAAGCCCTGCCTCTCTAGGAGAATTAAGCACAGCCTGTACCTTAGACAGATGGCTGTCCCAGTCCCCACTAAAGATAATTATGTAATTGAGATATGCTGATGTACAATGATGATGGGGTTTGAGAAGTATATCCATTAACCTCTGGAAGGTTGCTGGACTCCCATGCAACCCAAATGGTAAGCAGACATACTGAAACAGACCATCTGGTGTGGCAAAAGCGGTCTTCTCTTTGGCCTTATTGGTAAGGGGTACATGCAAATAACCTTAAGGTCGAGAGTAGAGAAGTATCTGGCCTGACCTAGCCTCTCAATCAACTCATCCATCTTGGCATTGGGTATGCATAAAACTTTGAGACATTTAGCTTCCTGAATTCATTACAGAAGCGTAATGAGCCATCAGGCTTTGGTATCAGAATAATAGGGCTGGACCACTCACTTCTTGACTCCTCAATTACTCAAAGGTCCAACATTTTCTTGACCTCCTCTGATATCGCCCATCTACGAGCTCCTGGGACTCAGTACGGGACCCTGTTCAGTGACAATGTCATGTTCTATAACTTTCATGCGTCCTGGTAACTCAGAGAACACATCCTTATTTCTCTGTATGAATTCCAGGGTCTCCTGTTTCTGGGACTTGGACAGGGACTCTGATATACGCACCTCTGAAACAACGCTCTGGGGGGTACTTACAGCTGTCTCCCTATCTTTCCAAGGTTTAATTAAATTTACATGATAAAGCTGTTCTGGTTTTTCTTTGCCCGGCTGATACACTTTATAATTTACCTCCACGACATTTTCAAATATTTCATAAGGCCCTTGCCACTTCGTCAGAAATTTACTTTGTAAGGTGGGTACTAACACTAGAACCCGATCACCCGGATTGAAGGTCCTCACCTTGGCAGACCTGTTATACACCCCACTTTGGGCTTCCTGGGCCTGCTGTAAATGTTCCCTAACGATGGCATGACTTCAGCAATACGGTCCTACATAAGGGAAATGTGTTCGATACTCTTGTAGGGGGTGGATTCGTGCTCCCAGGTCTCTTTGGCTATCTAGAAGGCCCCGTGGATATCTACCATAGTCTAGCTCAAACCGGGAGAAACCTATAGATGACTATGGCACTTCCCGGACTGAGAATATTAAGTATGGCAGAAGACAGTCCCAGTCCTTCCCATCCTTACTAACCACCTTCTTTAATATGCTCTTTAGTGTCTTATTGAACCTTTCAACCAGGCCATCTGTTTGTGGGTGATATACAGATGTGTGCAGATGTTTGATGTTTAATAACTTGCATAACTATTTCATAACCCTTGATATAAAAGGGGTTCCTTGGTGAGACAAGATCTCTTTTGTTATAACAGTCCTGGAGAACATATAGAACAGTTCCTTTGCAATAGTTATAGATGAAGTATTCCGTATCGGAAAAGCCTCTGGTAATGGGTGATGTAGCCTAACACCACCAATATATACTAATGGCCTCTTGCAGACTTTACCAGTGGGCCCACTATATCCATCGCTATCCTCTCAAAGGGTACCTCTATGATGGACAATGGCACCAGGGGGCTCCGGAAATGGGGCAACGGAGCTGTTAACTGGCACTCGGGGCAGGACTCACAGTGCCACTTTCGTCAGTGTACACCACTGGCCAGTAAAACCTCTGCAGAATACGGTCTTTGGTATTTTCCGTACCCAAATGGTCTCCTAACACATGCTTATTGGAGAGGTCTAACACCATCCTCCGATACGGCTGTGGTACCACCAATTGTTCCACAACCTCCCCTGAACTTTGTCAACCTGGCATAACAGCTCTTGTTTTACTGCCATTTGTGGAAACACAGTATGCACCCCTGGGAATTGAGGCTCCCCATTTATGACCTTCACATTTTCCCTGGCTTTTACCAAGGTGGGATCTCTGAGTTGAGCAGTCCCAAAATTATCCCGCAAGACCTCTAGATCCGGACACAGTTGACTTTTCCTCCTGTTCCTCAGTTTTAGAACTGCTAGGGGAAAGTTATGACCATTCTCTTTGGTCACCCCTACTGCATGAACCATGGAATCAAGGTCAAAAGGTTCTGGGAACACATGGTATACATTAACATCACTATTAACATTTACCGTAGCCGTGACATGTTTCCTCCACAAGTTTCAGAATAGGGGGAAGTCTCTCCCTAGGATCACAGTATGCATGAGGGTCCTAACCACACCCACTTCATGGGAGGCAACACCACAAGGAGTCTCTAGTTTGACTAGGGCAGTTGGGTACTCCTTGTTGTCCCCATGGATGCACAGGACCCCTACCACTCATCCAGTGAGTGATGTAAGGCCGACCAGACTGGGGCATGCACCAGTGTGACCAGACTCCCTGAGTCCAGTAGAGCCGTTACCGGATAGTCATTCACCTTTAGATGACACAGCTGCCGATCAGTCTCTTATTCAGTCTCTGCAGAGCAAACTGGCCGGGCAAACAACGACCTCCACCTAGCTGCACCGCACTACATCTTCTCTCGAAAGGGGGACAGTTCAGTAACATCCCCGGGTCCTGACATCCCCAACACAGTATGGGGCCCCCCGGCTCCTTGAACTCTGCCCGGGCCCCGGACTGTCAATTTGGGACCTTTCCCTTTCCCAAAGAGTCCCCCTTGAGCCACCCCCCCTTTTTGGGACATTTTCACCCCCCTTATTTTTGGGAATCTTACTGATGTTCCAGCGATGTATGTCCTGAGGTTCTAGCATCCGGGGGGGCTGTTGTCAAGTCTGGGGTGGTTTATACGTTCAACCCGGGTTAATCATTTGCTCAGCATCTTGGGGTCGCCTTGCCCAAACCCCGACGGGATCCCAGGAGGAAAAAAAAGGGAAAATTTGCCCAAGACAACTCTTTCCACTATCTTGCGGGTAGATCTTGGTTGTAGCCATTTTTTCCCCCAAAGGGGTCGGTCTTTCATCTGGGACACGCTGGTAGGGGGGTCAAAAAAGCCCGTTGTGCACCCTTTGGGCTCACATATTCAGTGTTCCCTCAAAGACCCGAATCTCCCCTTTTTTAACTTAATATAGTCCTTTGCCTTTGCTCTTGAGGCAAGATAGCCTTTTTCGTTCCCCAGTTAGGGAAAGGCTCAAGTATTCGTCCCCTGAAAACCCCAGGTAGCTTCTCTTTTTTGCACTCTTTTTAAATTATGGCCTCACTCACTGTGCCGTAATTTCTGCAGGCATGACTGTACGGGGAACCGGGTGGTGGTAGTGAGCTTGGGGTCCTCTGACTTTTTTCGCCCCTGCCCGGACTTGCTCTTGGGGGCTGCTTTTTGATGTTTGTGCTCCTGTAAAGCGAGGGTTAGCCTAAGAGTTGGGCATTGGTTTCCGCTGGTATGCATGGCCTCCCCCTGCACCTTTGTGGTTCGCTGTTTTTCTGGAGGTTAAATTTTTAAAAGTTCATCCATTGGCTGTGTCTGTTGTGCGACGCAGCTTTTTCCCCCGGGGCTAAATTTTGCACTATCCAGAACTTTTTACCGGGTGTTGTCTAAGCAAAAGCTGCAGCACGGTCATTAAAAAAGTTTTCTTTTCAAAAAAAGTTGTCTGCCCCTGAAAATCCATTGTGGAGGTTTTTTACAAAATTCAAATTTGCGCCTGGCTTGACAAAAAGAGACAGGACACTACGGAAAAAAGTCCCAATCCAGGCTATGCCCCGGGTTTATTTTAATGGGGAACAAAATAACAAGCCTTCATGTCAGGAACGTACAAAACAAAACCTGCTCGGCTGAGCCTAACTAAACAAAGAAGGCCCCCCACTACACAAGGACCATTATGTGAAAAAAGAGCACAAAAAATAGCATGTGTACTTACAATTTGGTTTTAGTTTCCACCCGCAGCCCTCATGGTCTGCACCGGCTTTATAGGCCTTACACCAGTCTCACCTGGTGCGTGGAAGTAGCCACCCACCAGGCTCTTTGACCACTCCAGGAAAAGCCGACCCAGACAAAAGCAGACTGGAGCCGCTTATACTAAACATGTCAGTAACATAGTGTTACTGACACACATCTATCCACAAGAACTGTCGGCTTTTCCTTTCACGAGTCCGGTCCTCGGTGACAGCTATGCCCATGGCTCCCCTATAGTCCATTGAGAGCATTCTAGGGGAAATGTTCGCCCCTCAATAACGCCACCTTCACTGTTCCATATAATTTTATAAAAATTAATATTATATATATAAAATATATATATTTACACTCCCCGGGCCCTTTATTAGGACACCTGTCCAACGCTCGTTAACACTTTTTTCAAATCAGCCAATCACATGGCGGCAACTCAGTGATTTGGCCCATGAGACATGGTAAAAGAAAATCCCTGAAGTTAAAAAACCGGATCAGTATGGGGAAAAAAGGGTGATTTGAGTCCCTTTAAACGTGGCGGGTTTTGTTGGTGCCGAAGGCTGGTCTGAGTTTTTCGAAAAAAGTGACTCCTGGGATTTTCACGCACACCATCTCTAGGGTTTACAGAGAATGGTCCGAAAAGAAAAAACACCAGTGGGGGCAGTCCTGGGGGCAAAATGCCTTGTTGTGCCGAGGAAAAGGGAGAAGGGCAACGGGTTTTCGAGCTGTAGAAAGGCAACAGTGAATCAAATAGCCCCCGTTACCCCCCAGTAGGCGAAGAGTCTCTGAAGCACAGTAGGGCGAACTTTGGGGCAGGAGGGCTACAGAAGAAGACCACCCCGGGTCCACTCCTTTAGCTAAAAAAGGAAACGGGCTCAATTTGCCCAAGTCATGAAATTGGACAGTAGAAGATTGGAAAAAGTTGCCTGGTCTGATGAGTCTCGTTTCTCTCGACTTGGGAGGTAGGGTCAAAATTTGGCGTCAAAAAATGAAGCCTGGATCCACCTCCCTTTGTATCAAGGGTTCAGGGGGTGGTGGTGGTGTCTGGTGGGGGGGAATATTTTTTCCCACTCTTTGGGCCCCTTGGGGTTCCAAATTGGCATTTTTGGGCAACACCTTGTGGAATCTATGCCAAAAAGAAATTGAGGCAGTTCTAAAGGGAAAAAAAGGGGGTCCAAACCCGTTTCTAGCAGGGTGTACCTAATAAAGTGGCCGGTGAGTTATATATATATATAATATATTTTTGTTTTATTATATTGGAGTTTTTGGGGCTCGGATCGTGATTCACGTGTTAGGCAGAGACGAGATTTTCCCAGGTGAAAAACGGGGCTTCTTATTTTATTTAGCAGCAAACAGAAAGTACAAGTGAAAGGGCATGCACAAACACAAACAAAAACAAAACCCCTCCCCCGTCTGGGCTCTAATAACAGAGGTCGTTTTACTGTCAGTCTGCAAGTTACCTGCTTTTTTTCCAGCGGGACTCCACCCAAGGCTTGAAGGTAGCCGGGGTTTTGTAACCCATAGTCACCTTACCTGCTGACTTTTATACTAGGAAAACCCCGGAGTGGAGCATGGGAATGAGCCCCCCACCCTGCTCTATGCTCACCCCAATGAAAGGCCGCCCAAAGGAAAGGCTGAAGCATACTAACTATTCGCATGTTAAAAATATGTCGACGTCTAAACTGGAACCTTTTAAAATTTTGGCTTTCTTTCCCCCCAAGTCCCCTTCCCTTTGGGGGTGTTTTTGGGACATTGAAGGTGCATCCCAGGACACGGGCCCGGGGATGTAACTCCTTTGTACACCCTTCCTTTGCTTTTGCCACCTTCAATCCCCCCCACTCTTCAGCCCCGTGGGGGGAGCCCTTGTGCCCCAAAACTTTACTTAGATAATGCGTCTGCGTTTGCTTGTTGAGACCCTGGCGGTGTTCTACACAGAATTAAATCCTGTGGGCCAGGAACCCCCGGGTCCCCCTCACATCTTCCCTTTGTTTTGGGACCCCATTTCAAGGGGGAGTGATCAGTGATCCCCCCAAAATTGCCCCCCCACCAGATAGTACCTCAGGCCTCGATTGCCCTTTCAGACCAACATTCCCTCTCTACAATTGGTAGTTCACAGCTTACGGCTGGTACCCGCGGGGTGCTCCCCCCCTTTTAACCCTTTGGGCAGGACTCCCCTAAACCCACCTTGAGGCATCCGTCTTTTTACTTGAATTCCTAAATCAGGGGTAACCATACGGGTTTTTAAGAGTACCTCCTTAAGTTTCAGAAAGGTTGCTCAGCCCCCGGGTTTCACTTTACTAGGGGGGATTTTGTCCCTTGGTGGGGATCGTGAGGGGGAGCTATTGTTGCAAAGGCTGGCACAAACCTCCTTGTAACCTGCAATGAAAGGGAAGGCTCTAACCTGTTTTTTGGCCCAAGGTTGGGGCCCAAATTTTGAATGGCCTCGAGCTTGTCTTCCTGGGGTTTGAGACCCCCGGCCAAATATTTTTCCCCGGGGGAGCGGCCTCCTCTAGCCTATGGCCTTCTGTGGGTTGGCCGTTAGCCGGCCCCCCTATCCGTTAGGACTGCTTGCACTTTGCCATTGCGAAAAAAAGGGGCTGTAGTCACCAATCATCCAGGTATTGGCGCATAGTTTTTTTGCGACTGCAGGATGATGCCCTTTAACCTTGAAAGGTGCGGGGCCCAGAAAACCCAAAGGGGAAAGGGACGACGTACTGGAAAGTGTCCCTCTGGGGGGGAAAATGCCTTTTCTTTTTGGCCTGATCTGTGGGGAAAAACCTCCCAATCCCCTTTGGGTGAGGTTAAGGTGGTAATACCTCGCTGGTCCCAACCTCTCGATCAGCTCGTCGCCCTTGCATGGGGTAGGCATCAAATTTTTGGGACTTCATTTAACTTGGGGGAAGTCTTACAAAACCCAAGCTAATCGGGCTTAGGGATAATCACGATGGGGCGGGACCACCCATTTTGGGGGACTTTCTATTACCCCCAGGGCTGGCATTTTCCCTCTTTTCTTTTGAAAGGGTTTGCCTTGGGGCTTCGGGCCCCTGTATGGTTCACCCCGCATTTTTGGCGGGGCTCGGTGACAAGTTGTTGGAGACATCTGTCCGGCCAGGCATTTCAGAGAATACCCTGGTTCCTCTGTGGAACCCCCGGGCCCCCTTTTCTTGGAATCTGACAAGGACTCTGCGATAGACAGGGGGTAACCCTTGTTTGGGACCCCAGACCCCCCTTGCAGCCACCGGTTTCTCGGTTTCCCAGGGTTTGATGGGGTTAAATAGGGAAAATTTTGGTAGGGTTTTCTTTTTCCGGCGGGAAAACCTTGTAATTCCCCTCACTAAAAAACCCATTCACAATCTCATAGGGGCCTTCCCATTTAGTAGGAATTGCCTCTACAGTTGGTACAAGTCGAGCACCCCTGTCCCCGGGCTAAAAAGCCCTGATCTTGGGGTTGTTGTAAACCCGGCCCTGGGCTTCCGGGCCTGTACTTTCTCCTTATAATGCGCATAACTCCCGCGACCTGTCCTGCATGTCGGCTATATGCCTTGACATTCTGAAAGGGGGTTTCCCCCTTTGCTCCATGTTTCTCTGGTTTTCCCAGGAGCCCTCGGGGTTTTCCCCCAATAGCAGCTCGAAGGAGAGAACCCCGTGGACCCTGGGGACTCCCGGGAGGGCGAATAAGATGGGCAACGGGTGGTCCCAATCCCTACCCCATCCTTTCCCCCCCCTTTTTTTAACATGCCTTTAAGGTTTTTATTAAAACGCTCGACAGACATCGGTTGGGATGGTACACGGAGGTGCGCGGGGGCAATTTTAGCGGCGGCATAGCTCTTTGGTTATTTGGGACTAAACGGGGTCCCCTGATCGGTCAGGATCTCCTGGGGATCCCTTACGGGTAAATACTGAAACGCCCCCTAGTATCCCTTTGGGAGGTTTTCTGAGGGCATAGCTTCAGGGTAGCGGGTGGATAATCCGTAAAACCAAGTTTATGCTGGTGCCCTCTAGCTGATTTAGGGGGGGCCGAAAAAATCCATGCCAATTGTCAAATGGTACCTCAAAATAATGGGGAGGGGAACCTGGACTCCGGAAATGGGGTCTGGGGGCATGGACCTGACACCCCCGGGCAGGACTGACAAAATTCATCCACTCCCTTTGTAATGCCGGGCCTAGAAGTTACGTTCCACCCGCTCCCTGTTTTTCCGCCCCCAAGTGTCCCCCAACACTGGGAAGGCCCGGTCTAGTCTAGGACATGTGTTCGGGGTCACCAACTTTTCCCCCACCTTGTTGGGTCTTTCTACCCGGTATAATAAATTGCCCCGTGGGAAGTGCGGGTAACCAACTCCTCCCTGGTTCCCTCGGTCTCCCATCAATGACCTTTACGCTTTTCCAAACGTTCCCCCAAGGTTGGGTCCCTCACTTGTTCTGACCAAAATTCCCTCTCGAGCGGCAAGGGGGAGATTCTAATCAGAGGGGGTCTCCTCTGGGTCCCCACCAGGGCCGACAAGGGAAAGGCACAGGTTCAACTTCCCACTTTTTTTGGCACATCAATTTACAGCAGGTACATCATTATCATTTATGATTTTATTTCCCCAAAGTCCCAAAAAACGGAAAGTCACAGCAATAACTGCGCGTGAGGTAAACGGTCACCACGGCCACCTCTGTTGGGTGACAGGAGCCATTGCCTTGGGGTGGGGGTGTCCCCGGTGTCCCCCAAACAAATTTGGTGGGTGTTGCCCCCCCCACCCCAAAACAACCCTCCACCCCCCCCCCTTTTCACCCCCCCCCCCCCAAAAAAACCCCCCCCCCCCCCCCCCCCTTTTTTTTTTCCCCCCCAAAATCCCCCCCCCCCCCCCCAAATTCCCCCTTTTTTTTCCCCCCCCCCCTTTTCCAACCCCCACAAAAAACCCCCCCCCCGGGGTATGTAGGACCTGAGGAATCCTCTGTAGCCGTACCCTTCCACAAACCGGACCAATTCGTCCCCGCTTTTGGGGTCGGGGGTTTCCCCCGCCCTGGAGCTTATGGAAGGCCCGCACAAAAAAGGTCACAGACAAAAAAATCGCTGCCACCGGGCGTGTGTGGGTTCCGCTGAGCCACTTTTGGTAAAGTGGAAAGGTCGTACATTTGTGACCCCGGCGGGCTTGGCCCGGTTTAAACTCCCGGTTGTACTCTCGGGCCCGTACGGCCCGGGGGACCCCAGTGGGCCAGGTCTACCCCCCAGTTTTTGTAGTCCTTGGCTTTGACACGCAGGGGAAGTAGGCCTTCTGCGGTTTGCCCCCTTTTTGGAAGGGGCCGGACATCCGCCCATGGTCCCCCCGGAGCTGCTCTTTTTTGCTATCCCTCAAAGGTCCCCCGGAGGCCCGATGTCGCATGCGGACATCTTTCCGGGAACCCTTGCACCAACTGGGGGCCCTGAAACCAGCACTTGTTTGGTATTCTGGCCTTGCAGCCAGGGTCTGAGCGTTGCGAGCGTGTGGTTTACCTGTGTTGCTCTTTCACCCTGGCCCGGTGGGTTCAAATTTGCAGGGGATTCGTCTAGCTTGCGCCCCCGGGTGGGCTCTTCGTGCGCATTTGCTGGGTGGCCGCCCTCAGCTGGGGTTACTTGGCTTGAAATTTTTGCTTCCCAATCATCCATTTTAGCCGCCTCTGCTGACCCCTGCGGTAGCTGCTTGCACACAGGGCATTTCGTTTTTTTTCTGTCTAGAAGAGTATTCCTCTTTTTGCCCAATGCGTCCTCCACCTGTGTGAGCTTCAGCGGCCCCTGGGGTCGTGACTTCACGTGTTCAGGCAGAGCAGAGACTTTTCAGGTGAAAATACAGGGCTTTCTGTTTTTTTTAGCAGCAAAAAAGAAAGACAAGTGCAAGGCATGCAAAACACAAAAAAAAACAAAAAAGCCGCCCGTCTGGGTCTAAAACAGAGGTCAGCTTACTGTCAGTCTGCAATTCCCCCCTGGGTGGTTTTCCGCAGGGCCCCCCCAAGGGTTGAAGGTAGCCCGGGTTGTAACCACCCAAATCGCTTCCTTTCTGACTTTTATACTCCCGGGAAAACCCCGGGTGGAGTCATGGGAAATGGCACCCCCCCTGCTCTATGTCACTCCCAATGAAAGGCCGACCAGGAATGGGTGAAGCCATACTAACATATTCGCATGTTAAAATATTGACATCTAAACTTCGAACCTATTGAAGTTTGGCCCTTTATTCCCCCAATTCCTTACCTTGGGGGGATGTTTTGGACATTGAAGGTGCAGCTTGGACAATGGCCGGGATGTACACCCATTTTTACACCCTTCCCGTGTTGCCACCTTACAATATATATATAAAAGTTTGATTAAAACAAAACCAAAACATTGCACACATTTTTGCACACTTGAATTCTGCTTTGTTATTATGTGGTATTGTATATTTATAACTGCTTTGCTATGACACTAAAAGTTAAAGTTAGGAACATCCTGTTTCCATTGATCAGTCATAAAATGTTTATTTAACTTCGCTGGAATTCTTAAAGTTTACTTGAAGTTCGAAAGTTGATAGTACATGGAAAGCAAAAAAACATACCAATGAAGTTGGGGGAATTACCTCTAGATTTCTAAAACAAAACTGTGTCAAGGTTCAGAGCTGTGGTAGGGTTGGAAAATTGTTGCAGCACAAAAGGTCTCAAGGAACACAGTAGCTTCCATAATTCTTAAAATGAAGAATCACAGACTCTGTCTAATGCTGGCAGTTCTGCTCAACTCAGAAGGAAGTTGATCAGGGAGGTGTCCTAGAACCTAATGGCAGCTTATACAGCGCTTATAATTCTACTGCGGAGATTGGAGACACTTCGAAAAGGACAATATTCACTTCAGCTCTACACAATCAGGCCTATATTACATAGGGTTCAAATTGAAGCCACACCTCAGTAAAGAAACAGGGTCTCCCAAAATTGGTAAAAGGCCTTAAAGATCGAATTTTTCGTGACAATTCCATCCCAATGTTGGGTGCAAAATGCTGTTTTTCAGCTACAGGAACTAGGAAACTAGTCAGGATTGAGGAAAAGAATAATGGAGAAAAGTACAGAGAGATCGTTAATGATGACTTGATCCAAAGTGCTATGGACACAAGGCCGGGACAAAGGGTAGGCTGAGATCAGAAACTATTCTCTTGCCACAGGAGGCACATGGATATATGGATCAGGCTTATAAGTTGAACCACTCTACACACAGAATGCTCCAGCTATTAGTTACAGCTGACACCTTTCTTCAGTGTAGAAACAGACATAATGCTAATCCTGGCCATTTAGCTACCAGGATTAGCATCAGTAAATGTGACTGTGGCATCTAGGCAGTTATACAAGAAGAGGGTGCCCCCACCTTCCTTCCAAATGACCCTCCTTTTGACATGAACACAGGGGGGCTGAGTGGTTATCATGGCAAGGGAGGGCCTAATGCCATCTATTTGTTCCTATTGTCACCTTCTGTTAGCCATAATTACAAGCCTTTATTGTATGCTACTCTCCACTCCAAAAAATAAAAGTAAAAGTTTTACAAATATAATAAAAACATATATATTAAAGTTTAAACACCTCCCCCCTTTTCCAAAAAAAAGAAAAACCATTAAGAAAATCAAACATGATCAATTTCATTATATCCATAGTCATCTATTAGTGTATTAGATCTAATAGTGTATGACCTTATTTATCCTGCATGATATATGTCATAAGAAAAATCCAAACTTACATTTTATTTTTTTGTCACTTGAACCACAAAAAAATGGAGTAAAACAAAAAGTTGTATGCACCTAGACCTGAACCAAAGAAACAATATGAAAAATAGCTGTATATTGACACTCCCCATTCAACCTGTAAGTACAGTAAATCCCATTGTACAAGTGTTTTTAAAAATTAAATCATGAAGTCTTTAGGGTTTTGGGTTATATTAACAGAAGCACTTGGAGGATTTTAGGGTCCAAAACATTTGTAAGCCTCTAAATTGTGCAAATAGGGAAAATGGGGACTTGTTCAATCCAAGTGTTAGTCAAGTTTATCCAATTTAACCTGTTTGATTGTTAAAAGGACAGTTTAATTGTTTACTGGACACAGCCTCAACTTTTAGTATTAGTTTTATTTAAAAGAACAAACATGCACCTGGTGACCAAGAAAGGGAAGCCATGGCACCCGCAACAGCAGATGAGTAAGTTGTAGCCCCTGGCAACCCCTTTATGTCTCATTTACACACACTGAATCAATGATATACCAAATACAGAATCTTTTCTAGAAATGTGAGAATAATACAAGCTAAGGAAAAAACATTACTGGATTTAAAATGGAAACTTTTTTTCTTTAGGATAAATGTATTTAGAAGTATAATATAATGTGGCAAAACAGGTTTGCATATACAAGTACATTCCTAAATTCTTATTTAATGAAAATTACAAATATATCTACATGTCAGGAAACTTGTGTTTTATTTTTATAAGGCTTTTAAAAGAAGTTGCATATTGTAATGCTGATGACATCCAAACCATAAATAAGCCAAACAGGCAAGTATACCCGTAGTATTAAACAAAACAGGAAAGACTCACTGCTTGATGATACAGCAAATGGACAGTGGGCAGGTGATATCAGGTGCAGAGCTGGTGAAGATTCCACATGCAAGTTAAATTCAAGAAACAAGTGATTACTAACCCTAACTGTCACTAAATATTCCCCTAAAACCTTTTACATTTTCCGACACTAAACCTCTATCCTAAAAAAATGACCCTTAAAGTTTTCTCTCAAAAATTTTCCTTAAAGGATTGTCTCACTAAACTTTTCACACCCCAGTGTGTCTGGCAGATAGGTTTTTGAATTCGGGGCGTGCTTTTTGTTGCCTCTTCCTTCCCCTTTCCCCCTCTCCTCAGCCCAGCAGTTCTCCTCCTCGACTGCAGTAACTTCTTAAGCAGGTGGGGGGAGGGGGTTTGCGCCAGAGTTTAACCCTGTTGTGCCGCCTGGTCTGCTGTCCTGTGGGTGTGCACTGTGCTTTGGGGCCAAGTCTTGGGTGCTCCTCTCACAAATCAGGAGCGCGGGGAGGGGTGATTATGAGTGTGGAGAGGTCTGTGAATGTGTATGTAAAAGCAGGCAGGGGGGGTGTAAAGGTTCCTTACCCCCCGCTTAGAATACAAATTCCACGGCATCTCAAACCAAAAAACAAAACAAGTCCCTCCCATCAGAACAGACCCAGGGCAGCGGGAATTGTGTTACTTAACACGATGTGTCCCCAATCGCAGAGAGGGAGAGATATGAACCCTAACAGCCCCCCTGATTGTTTATTGTATATCAAAACTCCACCACATCATGATTATAGTAAAAACACTTCATGTGTCACTCGTACTGACTACGTTCCGCCTCACCTATTTTTTCCAATCTGTGTAGAGAGCAGGGGGAACAGGGACAAACAGGGGTTTAATTTGGCAGCCAGCTACACAGCACAGAAGCCAGAGCCCTCCCCCCCCCCTAAGGGGGTTTTTTTTCCCCCCAACTCATACTGTGCGGGGGGGCTCTGACTCAGACCTTATTTAGAGAAAAAAGTCACCAGAACTGGCAGCCTTGGAAAAAAAATCAAAATTTGGCTTTTCCCCTTTTTTTAATGGGTTTGAGGAGCGATGCACTCCTACTACCAGGGATAACTCAAAATCAAAAGGCTTTTGAAATGAACTATATTGCAAAGCTCTTTTTTTATTAAAGATTTTTTAAATTAAAACCCCAAAACCCTTTGGTAGCTGAAAACCCCCTTTTAAGCTATAACAAAGCCCCTTTGGTGAAAATGCCCCCAATGAAATGGAAGAAATTTTCCCCCCCGCAACCCAAAGTAGCTGCTGTAAGCAGAAGACACGTAAAACAGACAGAAAAAATGCCCACCACAAAAAAATAATCATAGGATTCCAAAAATCATGAGCACACAAATGTAATATCATCAATTATGATTTTTTTGTTAATTTTGTTGTGGCCAGGCCTCATTATCATGTCATAAATGTAAAAGCTATTATTTTCTTTAACTCATTCTAGTTTCCTGTATACTGTTGACATAACTCATTCTTTTCAATGAGGCAACATAATAAGTAGTTACATTTTCACTTTTCCTACAGAACAGCTAGTAATTGAAGCTGTATCGTGACGGTAAATTAATGTGTCTGACTTTTGCTCTTTTTGCTATCATTTTCAAATTGGCAAATCAAGGTAGGGGGGATTTTTTCCCCATGATAAATTTATGATCATTTCTTTTCTAAATTATAACCTAAAACACCATTTTTATTAGATAAGAATTTATCCCTTTTTAATTGAATGCTGTCATTGTATTCATCGCTCGCATATATTTTCTTACGCATCATTTTCGATATTGATGTTCAAATTGCCTTTTCTTTATATATATATTAGAAGTTTCCACAGGACCTTGGTTCAGTTCTTGAATTTTTTTTTTAGCCTTTTTTAAACCCCTAAATAAAATTAATCTAGTCACCCACTTTTTAACCCTTTCTAGCTCTCCTGTATTTATTTTACACTGTGGAGCCCCAAACCTACAGTTATAGCCTATGGAAAGCACAGTGTACTGCCAAACAACTCTACCTGCAAAAGTTCACCCGCATAGTGACTTTCCGGAAAACTCCCCAGCCCTTTTCAGCCGCACTGCACCCCGTCCCTTTTTCGTTGTTTTTCCTTTTTCATAAATGTCCACAATACTCCGCTTACCCTCATGAGCCTGTCATAGTGCTCCTACACTACCTATTTTGTATATCTGCTACAGTGTCTTCCCACTACCCAGACTCTATGTTATGGTCTACTAGAACTATCTGCAAGATTAAGGTCGCCACAGTGACTGAAACATTGCTATCTTATGATCACCAGACTTTTCAAGGACTAAAATATTCAAAACATCTGTTTATTCACAGAAATGCACAAGCATTACAATACAAATACACATACCTACAAGCCTTGACATACTATCAATTAGGTTATTAATGGTTGCCTAAAGAATGTTTAGCCATGCTGAATGCACTTGGGCACGCAAATCATCAAGATTGGCTGTTGGCAGCTCTCTTTGCAATTGCTAACCAATAATGTTCCAGATGTGCCAGGTAGAAAATAAGTCCAGGACATGGTAGTACATTTAGGTCATGTAGACTGCTCACAGCAGGGCAAGCAACAAGAGGGCTGGCATTGTCCTATTAAAAAAAATATCCCTGGGACTCTTTGAAGAAGTGGCCACACCACTAGTTCCATGAAAAGATGAATGTACCACTGAGCTGTTAGTGTACCTAAAAAGAAGACTAAAGGGGTTAGGCTACCATACATTGTTATCCCACACTATAATCCCTAGTGGAGGACCAATGGGACGTACTTACTGTAAAGGGCTTTTTACCTTTTTTCTGGTGTTGCCCACATCATCGCCAACAATCAGCTATCATTGCATTTGAGACAAAATCTGGATTCATTGCTGAATAGAACAGACATCCATTCCAGCCTCCACTGTCATCTTGCTGTGCCCCATGGTAGTCTTTGAGAGTGGTGGAATGAGGTCAAAGTAACATCTATAGCTGGATATATGGCTCATAGACAAATGCCGTGCAAACAGCTTCTGATGGTTTTTGTTGACGCTTGAGAATGGATCATCACATGCCATTCTTCCAATCAGGTCTGCCATCAGAAATTTCAGGACCTCAAATACCCAAAGCATCTGGGCCTCCTTCCCCTCTAAAAAACAAAATAAAAAATATTTGTGGGGTAAATGTGAAAAAAAAAAAAATTGCGCCTTTGTTTTTCAATTTATGTTTTTGTTAGAGTTTACATAGAACAGTTATTTTTATTCTGTGGGTCAGCATATCAAGACCAAAATTACCAATAGCAACAATATACAAAGAGGAAATAATACCACCACATATCACTATCATCTAGTGACTAATAGTGTTGAGCGATTGCGTTGGCTATCGAGATCGAGCGATAGTCGATAATCGGCCGCTATCGATAAGGTTTTTCGATAGTGAGCATCATTAAAGTCTATGGGGGAGCCAACAACACCTTCATTATTACAAACCCCAAAAAAGGATGGAGAAGCTGAATTTAACATTCACACAACAGTCAAATGGGTACGTTGCTACATCTTAGGGAACACACTTAGGTTATAAAAGTCACAGAAAAAAAGTCACAGACCATTACTAACCCCGTCTTGTACCCCCCCTGACCCTTAAAAGCATCACCCACAAAATTAAAAAAAATGCCCGAAGGCATATGATTTGAAACCATCAGTTACTTGAACGGCATTGAATATCCCTGTCCCGGAACGCGATGACCCCAAAAAACCGCGACGCCCAATTAAAAAAATGCCCCAAAAAGGGTCTTTCAACCACCTGTTAGTTTCCTGGACATTGACTATACCTTTTTGGGGCCGCAGTTTGGGGCCATTAAAACCTGTTGACCCCAGATTAAAAAATGCCGGGGAAAAAGGGTCTGTTATGTCTGTATCTTTATGTTTTTTGTTATACACGGTTTTTTTTTTCACCCTTTCAATTCCCTGTGGTGGGGTATAGAATTGCTGTTTTAAGATTTACGTGAAAGGGGGCAATGAACAAAGTGGTTGAAAAGTCAAAAAAAACACGTATTTTTATGTTTTTATGATAACGGTATTTTTTGCACCTTCAAATTCACCCGTGGTGAATATGAATTTTGTTTTAAATTTACTAATGCTGCTCAAGAACAATGTGGGGGTCAAAAGTCAAAAAACACGTAACTGTTATTTTTTGGATAATAAAGGGGGTTTTTGCCCTTTCAATTCACCCGTGGGAAAATAGAATTGCTGTTTTAAGATTTTCGTGGATGCTGCTCAATGATCAATGCGGGTGTGCAAAAAAATCAAAAAAAAAACGTAAAATGTTTGTTTTTGTATGATACACGGTATTTTTTTTCACCTTTCAATTCAAACCCTTGGGGGAATTAGAATTGCTGTTTTAAAAATTTACTAGATGCTGCGTCAAGAACAATGTGGGTGTGCAAAAAATCAAAAAAAAAACTAAAAAGTTTTGTTTTGGTATAATAAACGGTTTTTTTTTTCACCCTTTTAATTCACCTGTGGTGAAAATAGAATTTCGTTTTAAGATTTACGTAGATGCGCGTCAAGAACAAGGGGGGTTGCAAAATTAAAAAAAAATGTAATGTTTTGTTTTGGTTAAAAACGGTATTTTTTGCACCTTTTAATTCCTGTGGTGAAAAATTGAATTGCTGTTTTAAAAAATTTACGGGATGCTGCGTCAATGAAATGCGGGTATGCAAAAGTCAAAAAAAAAACGTAACTGTTATGTTTTCGTATGATACCGGTATTTTTGCACCTTTCAATTACCTGTGGGATTTGAATTCGGTTTTTTTGATTTAGTGGAAGCTGCGTCAATGAAAAAAAGCTGGGGTGCGCAAAGTCAAAAAAAAAAATATTTGTTATATTTTTGTTTTTTTTTGGTTTTTTTTTTTCACCCCTTTTAATTCACCTGTGGTGAATATTGAATTGCTGTTTTAAAATTTACGTGGATCTGCGTCAATGAAAAATTAGGGTGTGCAAAAGTCAAAAAAAAAACATAATGTTTTGTTTTTTGTTTTTGATACACGGTATTTTTTGCACCTTTCCATTCACCTGTGGTGGGGAATATAGAATTGCTGTTTTAAGATTTACGTAGATGCTGCGTAATGATCAATGCTGGGTGTGCAAAAAAAATCAAAAAAAAAAGTAATTTTTGTTTTGGTATAATAAACTGTTTTTTTGACCTTTCAATTCACCCTGTGGTGAATTAGAAATGCTGTTTTAAGATTTTCGAGATGCTGCATCAATGAACAATGCTGGGGGTCAAAAGTAAAAAAAAAAAGAATGTTTGTTTTTTTAAAAATAAAAGGTTTTTTTTTGCACCTTTCAATTCACCTGTGGTAATATAGAATTGCGTTTTAAAAAATTTAGTGGGTGCTGGGGTCAATGAACAAACTGGGGGTGCAAAAGTAAAAAAACACGGAACTGTTATTTTTTGTATGTACACGGGTTTTTTTTGCCCTTTCCCAAATTTACCCGTGGTGACTATAGAATTGCTGTTTTTAAATTTACGGGGGAATGCGTCAATGAACAAAGCTGGTGCCAAAAAGTCAAAAAAAAACATATGTTTTGTTTTCGCATGATTTTACGGTATTTTTTGCACCTTTCCATTTTTACCGTGGTAATATAGAATTGCTGTTTTAAGATTTTTGTAGATGCTGGTCAATGAACAATGGGGGTGTGCAAAAAATCAAAAAAAAAACGTTTAAATGTTAGTTTTGGTATAAAAAACGGTATTTTTTGACCTTTCAAATTCACCTGTGGGAATATAGAATTTCTGTTTTTAAATTTACGTGGATGCTGCTAAGAACAATGCTGGGTGTGCAAAGTCAAAAAAAAAACGTAACTGTTTATTTTTCGTATGATACACGGTATTTTTTGCACCTTTCAATTCACCTTTGGGAATATAAATTGCTGTTTTTTAAATTTACGTAGATGCTTCTCAAAGAACAATGCTGGGTGGCAAAAGTCAAAAAACACGTAATGTTATGTTTTGGTATAAAAAAAACGGATTTTTTGCACCTTTCAATTCACCCCGTGGGAATATGAATTGCTGTTTTTTTAAAATTTTTCTGGGGCTGCGTCAATGAACAAAGTGGGTTCAAAGTCAAAAAACACGTAAAATGTTTTTTTTTTCGTAGTACCGGATTTTTTTTCACCTTTAATTTTTACCCGTGGGGAATATAGAATTGCTGTTTTAAGATTTACTAGATTTCTGCGTCAAAAAAAAAAATGCTGGGTGTAAAAGGGCAAAAAAAAAATAACTGTTATGTTTTGGGAAATAAAGGGATTTTTTGCCCTTTCAATTTACCTGTGGGAATATAGAATTTTCTGTTTTTTAAAATTTGTGGGGTGTGCGTCTGAAAAATGCTGGGGGGTGCAAAAATCAAAAAAAATAACTGTTTTTTTTTTTGTTTGTACACGGTATTTTTTGCACCTTTTAATTCACCGTGGGGAATAAGAATTGCTGTTTTTTAAAATTTTTCGTGATGCTGGTCAAAGAAAAAATGCTGGGTGTGCAAAAAACAAAAAAACAAAAAAATTTTGTTTTTTTATAATAAACGGTATTTTTTTTCACCTTTCAATTCCCTTGGTGAATAAATAATTTCTGTTTTTTTAAAATTTTGTGGATGCTGCGTCAATGGAAAAAATGCTGGGTGCGCAAAAGTCAAAAAACACGTAAATGTTATGTTTTTCTATGATACACATATTTTTGGCACAAAAACCTGTGTGAAAACAAGATTGTGGGTTGTAATTTAATGCAAAGGTGGGTTTATAACAGTCACAGGTGTAATGGTAAAAATTAAAATGAAAAAACCATCTGAAAAGTATAGAAATAAAAGTGGAGTTTTGCACCAAAAAAAAAGACCTGCCGTTTCTAAAATGATGTTACCAATATAAATTCAGGCTGCCCATATCCAGGAAATATTCAATAAACTGAAAAAAAAGATTTTTTTCCCACAAAGTCTACACTAAGTTTGGGAACTTTTTCCCGTGTTCTTTATGATAGGTTGCTGTGTTCGCCCGCGGGGCCCCCCCCCTTCCCTGCTCCCCCGCCGTGAATTTTTAGCGGTGATGCTGCTTTAAAATCCTAGCTAACTACATAAAATCTTCAAATCTCTAAATTATAACTAAATTGGAAAGGGTCAAGCTAAATTAAAGGGGGTTTTCTTGGAAGTAGACTAATTTCGCTGAGCTGTTTTTGGGACAGCAGGGGGCGCAGGCCAATCCTTTGAGACGTGAGAGACACTGAGGCGAAACAGGAAACGTGTTCTATGTAAACGAGGTCTTTGGGTTTTTTTTTCCAGCCAATCAAAACCAAAACTCTCAGTCTGACGTACACACCATCTCACCCTGCTTATCTGTAATCTGTTTTCTGGCCGCCAAAAATTACAGGAAGGCGCCGAAAAAGGCGCTTTCTTAAATGATGCTCAGTTTTTAAAACCTTCTTTTCGCATGTCGGGAAAAATTTCGATCACCAAAAAAAAACCTTGCCGTTTCAATTTTGTCGAAAAAAAAATCGTAACACAGTGACTAATTATTAAAATGTTACTGACCAAATCAATATACCAAGACCAATATCATTAATAACTATAATATACAAGGCTCATATAATGCCGCCACATCACAACTATTTTGTCACCATGGGATTTGCTGATTAGTCAAATTTTTTCCCCAAAAATTTGGTTTTTTTAAAAATTTTTGTGCTATGAATCTTTTTAAAAAAAAACAGTTTTTCTTGGCTGTATGGTTTGTAAACATTGTCCATGCTGAAATATGCATAGGGAGCGTGATTTTTGGGATTGAAACAATGTTTTGACTTATATACCGCAGGATGAAGGCGTGCCTTTAGAATCGTTCACACTTCAAAATTATTGGGCATTTTCGGGGGGCAAAAAAATGACAAAAAAACTGAAGTGGGAATGTAGTTGACAGGTAATGTCAGCGCCACTAGAAAGAAAAAGAGCTGGGGCCAAGATCCCCACTATAGCATCAAAAAAGCGCACTCCTTTTTCACCATCTCAGTGATTCACAGATTGTGACAAAAACCCGTTTGTTAAAAACTGATACATGTAGAGCCCCCCCCCCCCACCCGAAAGAGTTGAGAGGGTGTCTGCAGTTATTTTGCATTGACGTCATTGCCCTTCCTTTGATCCGTCAGTGCCCGCTCTCAATCAGTTAATAATCCATCAGTATTGCTAAAGCCAAAAAGAAACAAGAGTTGATCGAAAACTGAGATGACAAGTAAATTGGATATTTGCATGTCTTCCGTATTACCTACAGACTGAACTGGATGGATTTCAGATGTGTGTAGGGGAGACATACAGTACACACACTGGATTTGACACAGAGTTCCCCAAAATAAGTGAAAAAATTAACTCTTTGCCACAGATTGCAATATCCCAAAATAAAAAAAGCTGATTCAGGAAAAGGTGTGTGTATGACACACATGTGCATTTGAAAGGTATTTCACTCCAATAACTCTAAAATCTGAAGTATTTTGCACATAGCACAATCTAGGGTGGCTACATAGAGATGTTTGTGCATATGAGACACAGTGACAAGTGGCAAAATTTAACATGGCTGCCCTATTTATAGGGCTATGACATCACAGAAGCTGACTGATTGGCTGAATGTCTGCATGTCATGGCATTGAGGGCGTTCCTTTCTTTCTCCCATAGTGCTTTGCCCCATGTCACGCCATGTGTTCGTGGCTCGTTACCACGAATCGCCAGGAAATTTGACTTCGTTCAGAATTGAATTTTTCCTGAAATTCTAAACGAATTGCACTTCGTTAGAATCGATTCACCTATCTCTAATCACCACCATTGAGTGAATGAAAAATGCCATCAGGAGGAGGACATTGGAGCAGAAGCATTGTCTGGTGAAATGAGTGGATTTTCTACCCAGGTGACAAGAGAGGAGGAGCAGGAGCATCTGGAGGAGATAGATGGAGATGAGGAAGACGAGGCAGATGACGCGCAAGCACCGTGGCAGTATACAGTGGAGATGGAGGCAAAGGGAAACCCCTCCCGGGTCACTTGTGCAGATGGCCCGGCAGCCCTTGGGTTTGCCTGGGGTAGTGGGGCAGGGCCCAAAAAGTCAGCAATTTTGGGGGGGGAGGGGAAAGGACTTTCCCGGCTTTTCCCCCCCTATTGGACCCTTGCTATTTGGCCAAAATGGGGGCCTTTTTCCCAGCTTAAATTTAGAGAGGGGGGCCAAAAAAATTTTAAATTTCTTTTTTGGGAAAAACCTCCCTAGTTTAGGTTTGGGCCCCAGGGTTTTGGGGGGCATCGGGGCCCCCCTTTTGACAAAGGGCTGGGCCGGGGGGGTTCTTCAGCGGGCCCCCACTTTTTTACTGCTGGGGTTTTCTTTTTGGGGGGGAAGGTGGAGGGGTTTTGGAGCCCGTTTCCGCCTTTTTTCAGCCGAACCTTAAAATTGGAAATCACTGGGTGAAACAGTTTCCCCACCCGCTTAAATGAGGGGGGCAGTCGCCGCGGCCCGCGCAGGGAGGGGCCCGGGGCAGGAAAACCTTTTAAAAACCCAAAAGGTGGTGGGGGCCTTTCTTTGGGCGCACCTTTTCCCACCCCGTTTTGAAAAAATCCCCCTGGATTATGGGCAGCCAAAATGGGTGTGTGGCCGCAACCCTTTCCGGGGTTTGCATTGGGGGGAAAGCTGTCCTGCCCGGCCAGGGGAGTGTGCCCTCAGAATGGGGGTTTCATTTCGGCAGGGGGCCCTTTGTTTTTCCCAAAGGGGAACCCCCCTTGGGCCACAGGAAAATTTTTGGGGCACTGGGGCCTTTTTTCCAAAAAGATGAAATAGGGCGTGGATCGGGCCAAAGGGTTTTTTCCCCAAAAAACCCCAAAGCCTTTTGGCGGTTTAGGGGGCTACATCAGCCATGAGCCTCCCCCCCAAAAAAATGTGAGAAAAAAAGTTGGGTTCAAAAATACCTTTCCCTTTGCCCTATTTTTGAAAGCTGCCCACCCCCCCTGATGCCACAATTGCTGGGCCAGTTTTTTCCCTTGCCCCCAACCCCTCTTTTTTCCCTGGGGGGCCCGGGGATTGCCACCCCCCTACAAAACTCTGTCATTGTGCCCCTTTATTGGGGCCTCATTTCTTTCTGCCGTTTACCCTTCCCCCACTGTGGGGCTTTTTTTGCCCTTCTTGGGCCCCATTTCTGTTGGGTTCCCGCCCCTGTCCCTCCCCCTCTTTGGGTTATTTCCACTTGGGGCCTTTCTCCTTTGTTTTTTCCACCTCCAGAATGTTTAAATTGGTTTCCCCCTGTCCCGGGGGCCCTTCCCTTGGGTGCTGCTTTCCGTCACCCTTTTCCCCTTTTCTGGGTTTATTGTGCCCTTTTGTGGGGGCCCACTTTTTTTTGGCCCCCCTTTCCGAATGGGCATTGTACCAAATGTCTAACCTCATGCTGGCTTTCCGCCGTCACCTCCACTCTTGTCATTGTGCCACCCCTGTGGGGGTAAAACCTTTTTTTGGGGCCCCCTCCAGAAAAGTCATTGGGGCCCCCTGTTTTAAACTTTATGGGTTTCTGCTTTTTGGCTGTTTCCGTAAAACCCACAGGACTGTGGGGCATTGAGCCAATCTGTGGGGGCCCACTCCTGTTTTTGCCAACCCAAAATTGTCATTTGGGCCCCCTGTTGGGCCCATGCTGGTTTTTGTGGGTGCTTTTTGTTGACCCTCCCCCTGGGGGGCATTGTGCCCCCCTCTGTGGCCTACTCCTTTTTTTTTTGCCCCCTCCCGAATGTCATTGTTTTCCCCCCTTTTTGTTATCTTTTATCGTGCTGCTGTGGGCTGCCGTAAACCCACCCCCACTGTGTCATTTTTTCCACTCTGGGCCCCTTTTCTTTCCCGTTTTTTCCACCTCCAGAATGTTTATTGTTTCCCCTGGGTTTATCTCATTTTTCTTTTCGCTGTGGCTGCTGGGTAACCACCCCCACTGTGTTTTAAATTTTGCCCAAACTTTTTGGCCCTTTCTCCCGTTTTTGGCCCCCTTTCCCGAATATCATTGTGCCCCCTGTCTTTACCCCCATTTCTGCTTTCTTTCCTTTTGGGGTTCACTCTCGGTTTATTGTGCCAAATCTGTGGGCCCCAATTTCCGTTGGGGTTTTTCCAAAACCCCCAGGGAAAGTCATTGTGCCACAAACTGACCTTCATTGGCCCCCGGGTTTCGCCGTCCCCCTTTCCCCTCCCCTGTCATTGTGCCCCAAATTTTGTGGCCCCAATTCCCCTTTTTTTCCTCCTTTGGAATTTTAATTTTGCCACTTCTGACCTCTTTTTCTGCTGTTGGGTGCTGTCAAAAATCCACACCCGTTTTCATTTTTGCCACTCTGTGGACTATTTCCTGTTTTTTCCACCTCCAGAATGTCATTGTGGGCCCCTGGGTTGGGGGGGCCCCCATGCTGTTTCCCTGTCCCCCCTCCCCCTTTTTCTGTTCCCTTGTGCCCCCCTACTGTTTGGGCCTTTTCCTGTTTTTGCCCCCCCTCTAGAATGTCAAATTTTGCCCAATTTTTCTGACCTCATGCTGCTTTTCTGCTGTTGATGCCGTCAACTTTCCCCCTGTGTTTTTTTGTGGGCCCTTTTTTGGTTACTTGTTTTTGCCACCTCCAAATGTCATTTGCCACTGTCTGCCCTATGCTGCGTGGTGCCACCGTCACCTCCCACTCTGTCATGATTTTGCACCTGAGCCCTCCTTGTTTTTTTCCAGCTGTCGGCCTGACTTTTTCGGCTCTTTCCCCTTTGAGTTTTTTGGGCGTTTTGCCCCCTTAAGCCCAGGGGAATTTTATAGTGAAGCGATTTTTAAACGGCGGCATTTATCTTTCTGTTCAAACAAAAAACAACATTTTATGAAGACCAAACCAAAAACTCCCTGCATATTTAAGTATGGCACAAGTTTTTACACCCTGCAGGCTCTGTGACCTGGAAATAGCCCTTTTTTAAAAGCATTGTGCCAAAATAATTTGGGGGGAAGTAATTTTTGTTGGGGAAAATTTGGCGGGGAAAGGGGGGCCAACCAAATTTTTTAGAAAATTTGCCCCCCCTTTACTTAGACTGTTCAATGAGGGGGAGCACAATCCCAAAATGGGGTGACTTTTTTCAAGGTTTTAATGTTTTTGGTTTCTTTGGGCTTTTAAAAAGCGACATCACCCCCAAAATTGGTTCCAAAAGCCAAATGCGATCCCCCCTTGTACGCCCCCGCCCCTGTGCCCAAACAGCATTACACCCAAAACAGGGGTTTTTGGAACTTGGGGGAAATTTTCGTAAAAAAAATTTGAGGCCCTTTAAAAAAATTTAAAAATTTTCAGCTAAAAATTCATTTTTTTTGGGATTTTTTTTTTTTTTTATCTTGCCTAAAAGTAAAAAAAAAAGTCACCCCAACCTGTGGGTTTTTTTTTAATTTAAAAAAGGGAAATTTTTTTAATTTCAATTCAAACTTTTTGTAAAAAAAGGCAAAAAAAAATTCCGAAGAAAAGAGGTTTTTGTTAATGGTTCGCAAAAAGGTTTTTGGATTGGATTTTTTGGCCGAAAAGGTCACCCATTTTTTGGTGGTGGAAGCGGGGCCCCCCGGGGAAAAAATTTATGGATTCTATGTGCAATCTGGGTCTTTATCCAAGCGATTTGAAAAAGAAAGTAAAAAGGAAAAAATAAAAAACTGTGGGGACATAAGAACAAAACGCAATGATAAGATACCGTTCATTTAAAAAATCTTTTCCCTTAATTGGTTGGGTATGGTGGAGGAGGGCCCCGTTTTTGGATAACCACCGGGGGGGTACCGAAATTTTGCCACTTTTTTTTACTGGAGGCAAAGGTTCTCCCAAGTGATTTTTCCGCAGGCACGAGTCACTGAAGTGTACATATTGGGGTTCCACAAAATGTTAGCCCCCCCGCCACCTCTTGAGATATCTACGCTGGTCTGATTTGTTCCCGCACTGATTTCCTCCTTCGTTGTTTTTAACAAAATTTCTTGAACCAACCGTTTTTGGTTGGAACAGTACAGATCCCCAGTGTCTAGGGATCAGACCCCCTGCTGCAATCAACTGTATATTAGCACGTGCCCCCTCAAAAACCGAAAGGGGGCACGGAACGGACAAAAGCACGGGCCGGGTCGTTCTGTACTCTCCCCCTTAACCCAATCTAAGTATTTCGACTATTTAGACCAAAATGGCTGTTTTGAGTGGGCGCTCCACCAAATTGGGGCATGCCCAAGGGTTCCCATTACTTTCTCCAACCATTTGGAAACTTAGGGTACACTCTGTGGGCTTTGGGATCGTACCAGCGCGACATAATTTTGTAATTTACCCCCGGGAGTCTACAGGAGATGAGTGATCTATACAAAAGGGACCCCTTTCTCCATCCTCTTGCGTGAAACCCGCCTTTTCCTCCCCCATTTTTTCCTGTACAGTGGAGGATCAGGTGTCATCCCCATTTACCATTTTTATATCAAAAATGGTTGGGTTTGGGCCCTTGGAGGGATAGGATGAAAGATTCAAAAGGGGTTGGGGATCCTATGTAAATTTAACTCATTTTTTATGAATGGCATAATACGAATTAATTTGAATTAGGTGAACCAAATTTTAAAGGGTCCGGGGTTTTTTTAACAACTCTTTAAACCCTATCATGCGATCTCGGGGAGCTTCTAATGTAATTCCCGGAAATGTCAAGGTTTTCCTATCTCGGGTACTGCTCGTTTTTCCCGTCAGACCCGTAGGGGATTTTGGGTTACCCAATAGAGGGGTAAGTGGACCTTTTGTGTGGGGAAAAACTTAGATTCCCCACCGTTTTAAAGTCTCCAGGAGCAAACGTATGCTGAGCTACCCCGGGCAATGTTAACAGTTTTGTCTTTGATAAGGCCTTTTTTGGAAACCAGGGCGAGTGAGAGAGGGCCCCCTGTATGAACTCCTCTAGTTGGACCATGCCCCCTTTTTTTCTATGTGCGTCCCGTCCAGGAAAACCCTGCTGCTTAGATGCAATGTAGTTGTCTAAAGTAGGAAAAAGGGCCGCCCCCGCTTCTCTTTGCCTCCAGGTTGATCTCGTAACCTTGGGGGGTTTCCCCCCCCCCCCTAAAAATCGTTTTGAGGCACTTTACTAGACGAAAAAAAAAAGTTGGGGGAAGAGATAGGGGTGGCTGGAACAGGGAGAGGTTTTTTGGGAAGGAGTTCATTTTTTTTTTAAGTTTATCCGTCCGCCAAGAGAAATCAGTCTGTCCCCAAAAGAGATAAAAATCCTGCATGTAAGTTTATAATAGAGCTTAATTCAGACGTAAAAGTGGGGGTAAAATCCGAAAAGGGATTGGATCCCCAAATACTTTAAGGACTTTCGCGCCCGATGAAGGGGGGAATTATTTTTCAAGCCTCGCAGGTTTGTCTCACTAAGATAATGTTTATAGTCTGCATTTTTTGAAATTTTTTCCTTTTAAGTTAGAAAGTTTACGAACGGGTCAAGAATGCATTTTTGAACGGGGTAGGGACGTTGCAGGCTGTTTTAAAAAGAACAAAAACAGGTCCGCATAGGTGCACATTATAAGTTCGACCTTTTCCCCAATGCCTTTTTTTTCATCGGATTTTGTTTATGTCTGCAGGGGGGGTTCCATTATGATGGGCTAGAGGTGGGGAAAGGGACAAACCCCGCCGGTTTTCCGTTGCTAATGAAGGGGCTGAAAGGGTTTCCCTTGATCCTGATTTTTTGCATATGGACTCTTATATGCGCCATAATTTGTTTGGAGAAAGTGGGGGGCCCCAACCTATCTGCGACAGGCCCTTCATGAAATTTATTAAGTTTAAAACCAAGGGTGCCCGCCAAAAAACCTGTACTGGTGCCTAAAGAATATCCTAATGAAAATGAGACCCCAAAATCCAGTAGTTGATCCTCCTATTCTGGGGCTTGTGGTTTTTAGTCAAGTAGTGCACTGGAAATCTCTGAGTTTCCCTATTCTTAATTATAAAGTAAATTCG